>JALGBA010003891.1:0-250000 GCA_023970755.1 Azemiops feae | reverse complement strand
AGGGGAAAATCGTGGGGGAAATCTCGGAATTCTTTCGCGCGTTTCGCCTTGCAACAGAAAGACCCCCGTTTCTTTATTTCAACCGGACTTGCGCAGTAAGATCTTCCCGCGGGGGTCGCTCGCTCGCCCGCATATTTTAAATCTGCCCCCCCCCCGTTCCTTATCACTCTTGGTCAGCTATTGCTGCTTCAAATATCGATTGTCCGCTTTTGTGACCGTTTCCTTTTTTAAAAGAGAGAGAGAGAGAAAGAAAGAGAGAGAGAGAGAAAGAAAGACAAAGGGAGAGAAAGAGAGAGAGAGAGAAAGAAAGAAAGAGAAAGAGAAAGAGAAAGAAAGAGAAAGGGAGAGAAAGAGAAAGAGAAAGAAAGAGAGAGAAAGGGAGAGTAAGAGAGAGAGAGTGAGAGAGAAAAAGAGAGAGAGAGAGTGAGAGAGAAAGAGAGAGAGAAAGGGAGAGAAAGAGAGAGAGATAGAAAGAAAGAGAGAAAGAAAAAGAAAGAGAAAGGGAAAGAAAGAGAAAGAGAAAGAAAGAGAGAGAAAGGGAGAGTAAGAGAGAGAGAGAGAGAGAGAGAAAGAGAGAGAAAAAGAGAGAGAGAGAGAAAGGGAGAAAGGGAGAGTAAGAGAGAGAGAGAGAGAGAGAAAGAAAGAGAGAGAAAGGGAGAAAGGGAGAGTAAGAGAGAGAGAGAGAGAGAGAAAGAAAGAGAGAGAAAGAGAGAAAGGGAGAGTAAGAGAGAGAGAGTGAGAGAGAGGAAACAAACGCTCCGTAGGAAAAGAGCAGGAATTGAGAAAAGCATAATAAAAGCGTCTGCTTAATTATGGCGTAAAAATAAACAAAGATAGCTACGTTTTCCTCCACCTAGATACATGGATTTTATTTTAGTTATTTTTTATTTTAAAAAAAAACCCGCTCTATTATTTCCAAATTCTGAAAACACGTGGAGAGGCGTGCACGTGTGCACGGGGCCGAGGTGGGCGAATACCGGGGAGGCGGGGGGGGGGGAAGGAAAGGCGCCGTTAATTAAATCTCACTCCTTGACACAAGTAACACCGAAGTGATTTTTCATTCCGAAGTTGCCATCTTCTGGTGCGGGGGGGGGGGGGGGATGGGAGGCAGGCGCGCGCGCGCGCGTGCCCGTCCGCCCCGCGTTTTATGACGTTTCCCTTGTCTCCGACTTTATTTTAAAATATTAAGGCGAGGTAAAGAATTATAAATGATTTTTGTCCTTATCTGCGCCGCTCACATATCCAGGATCAGAGAAGCTGATTAAGAAAAGAGTCAGAGGCAGCGCCGGATTCATAATGATTCAGAATAATGAATTCTTATCTCTGCTTCCCAGATAATCAACCTTTCAGCTTGCGATGTTTTGTTACTTGGTATAATTTATTGCATCTAATACATCACAATGAATCTGATGGCAGAAAGCGATCGGCGGGGCTGTGAAAAAGGAACAACCCCCCCCCCGCTTCTCTCCTTTCTCTTCCTTTCCCCCCACCCCACACCTATTTTTTTCCTCGGGTGGGGGTGGGTGGGTGGGGGGGATACAGGGAAAAAAGAAAATCCCCGGAGCCCCTCTTTTTATAACAACGAAATTCAAGCAGGGAAAATATATACAAGGTCGGTTTATATATGTGTGTGTGTGTGTGTGCACAAGTGTGTGTAAGTGTGTGTGTGTGTGTGTGTGTATACACATACATATATATATACACACATACATATATACATATATATACATACACATATATATACATACATACATATACATATATATATATACAAGATCGATTTATATGTATGTATGTGTGCATGTATATATATATACATACATACATATATACACATACATATGTACATATACATACATATATACATACATATATACACACACATACACATACACATACACATACATATACATATATATACAAGATCGGTTTATATATGTGTGTATGTGTGCATGTATATATATACATACGTACATATATACATACATACACACACACACACACACACACACACACACACACACACACACAAAAGAAACCAACCGACCAAGCCTAGCTGTATAAACTCTTTTAACGATTGTGTCAATTTTAGGATGAAATTATAAAGGGGCCAAATCGATTTTTCCTTCTGTTCTGGGAAGCGAGAAGGATTTCGTTTTATGCGATTTGCTTTCGGGGGGGGGGAGGAAGAGAGAAGAAGGCGGGGAGACACGCGCGCTCGCGCACGCACAGAAGCCGCGTGCATTTCTCCCCCTCCCCTCAAGCCCCCCCCCCCCCACATCTAGCAGATTGATTTCTTTTTTCTTTCTTTTTCTTTTTTGCACCCTTTCTCCCCTTCCCTTCCTAACCCCCCCAAAAGAAAATCCCTGCCGGTCCAGGCGCCTCCCACGCGTGGGATGAACATCATCACCGTCACCAGCTCCAACCAAGGAGCCGTTTGGGCCACGCGCGCCTTTGTAGCCCGTTTCCCCACCAGCCTTCCTTCCTTCCTTCCTTCCTTCCTTCCTTCCTTCCTTCCTTCCTTCCTTCCTTCCTTCCTTCCTTCCTTCCTTCCCCGCTTGCTGGGGGAAATTTCCTTGCGGGGAGGGGGGAAGGGGGGGTTCCTTTGTATGCAAATGACCGCGGAGCCGCGTTTGCGGCTGCTTTGCAAGACTTAAAGAGACGCTTCGCGGGCAAAAGAGTCGTGGGAAAGCGGCGGGCGGGAGAGGCAGGGCGGGAGGCCAAAGCGCCGCCTGGAACCCCTCTCTACACGTTTCTGGTCCCCGCAATGGCGCTCCCGCTGCTCCGCTGGCTCGTCCTCACGTTTAATCGGGAGGCGACCCCCCCCAAATACGCAGGAAACGTCGGTTCTTAGGTAGCCGCGTCTTCACGTGCAGCCCAGCCACCGAAATCGCGTCTATGGAGAGCCCCCCCCCAAATAAATGCCCAAGAATGTTATTTTTAAAAGCTCTTTTTTTTTTAATCCTCTCAATTCCCTCCAACCTACTCAGTCTGCTAAACGCAATCTCCCCCCCCCCCGCTTTTCTCTCCGGACACGCATCTTCCTCAAATTGGGGGGGGGGGGGGACGCTTGCCTCGCGCGTCCAGTCTTCTTCAGAAAACGGGAAATGTCAAAAAACGGCGAAAGTCCTTAAAAAGGAAATTCCCCCCCCGCCCCCTCCCTCCACACTTTCTTCTGAATCATTTCCCAGTTCGGTAGGCCGGCCGCCTGGGCTGGGTTCCGCGTTTTTGCCCGGGTTCACACGTAACAACTAAGGAGCGCTTGCGAGAAACACGGAGCAGAGTTTTGGTTTTATAGATGTATATAAACCTCGCCTTTATTATTTTTTATAAATAAGTATCAATAACTCAACAACAATATAATAATAAATAATAAATAATAAATAATAAATAATAAATAATAAATAATAAATAATAAATAATAAATAATAAATAATAAATAATAAATAATAAATAATAAATAATAACAACAACAATAACAACAATAACAACAATAACAACAACAACAACAACAACAACAACAACAACAACAATAATAATAATAATAATAATAATAATAATAATAATAATAATAATAATAATAATAATAATAATAATAATAATAGAAAGAACTGGAGAAGATAACAAAATACAAAGACCTACAAATAGAAATAGAAAGACTGTGGCAAAGGCAAGCAAGGGTAGGACCAATAGTAATAGGCGCCTTGGGTGCAATCCCAAAACAACTGGAGCACCACTTGAACACCGTTGGCATTGACAAATTCGCCATTAGTCAATTGCAAAAGGCGGCCTTACTAGGAACTGCTCCCATCCTGCGACGATATCTGTAATACCATCAAACATCCACATCTGCCTATCCCAGGTCCTTGGGAAGGACTCGATAGGTAGACAAAAATGCCAAATCCAGTCTGGACATCTGGCTGACTGTGCGATGATCAATAATAATAAGAACAACAACAAAAACAACAACAAAACAGAGAAAGAACACACACAATACTCTTCCTATTTTCCCCACAATAGGGGATGGACAGAGAGAGGGGGACTGATCCAAAGTCACCCAGATGGCTTTCGTGGCTAAGGTGGGACTAGAACTCACCCCACTCCTACGTAGTAATTGGGTCAAAGTCACCCAGCTGGCTTTCATGCTTAAAGTGGGACTAGAACTCACTGTCTCCTGGTGATTGTCCCAAAGTCACTCAACTGGCTTTCATGCCTAAAGCAGGACTAGAACTCGCAGTCTCTTAGTGATTGGCCCAAAGTCACCCAAACCAGCTATGGTTCATACCTAAGGCAGGACTAGAACTCGCAGTCTCCTGGTTTCTCTCCTGATCTCTTAACCACTGACTAGACCACATTGGCTCTAGTTCCCCAAGAGCTAAACTGGATTAGTTCTAATCCTAGATTCAATGTTTGTTTCTGGGTTTAGCCTCTTGTAGGAAAACCAGCCGACTGAGTTAATCTAGAATTCAGGTCTGCCGCGGGAACCCGCCAAGCCTTCAATTCCAGAAACGGGGGGGGGGGGACGTGTTGTGGAAATGCAGGCGAACGTGTCCTTCTCAACCTGCCATCCAGGCCAGAGGGTAATATGAGGAGGGTCTCCTATCGGTTTCACGGGCACCCTGGGACCTTTCCCCGTCCCCCAAAAGAAGGGGAGGCTGCCAGATACCACAAACACAGGGTTGTTTTCTTGCCAATTTTCGCTGAATCG
Organism: Azemiops feae; assembly: GCA_023970755.1. Classification (NCBI taxonomy): domain Eukaryota; kingdom Metazoa; phylum Chordata; class Lepidosauria; order Squamata; family Viperidae; genus Azemiops; species Azemiops feae. The sequence goes on along the minus strand of JALGBA010003891.1, from coordinate 245,292 downwards.
GGGCTGGGGGTGGGGGGAAGGCTGGGCCATGCTCTCTCCGCGGTGTGTGTGTGTGTGTGTGTGTGTGTGAGAGAGAGAGAGAGAGAGAGAGAGCATCAGAAACAAAACAAAACAAAATAAAATAAAATAAAATAAAATAAAATAAAATAAAATAAAATAAAATAAAATAAAATAAAATAAAATAAAATAAAATAAAATAATAAAATAAAATAAAATAAAATAAAATAATGATAAGATAAGATAAGATAAGATAAGATAAGATAAGATAAGATAAAATAAAATAAAATAAAATAAAATAAAATAATGAAATGAAATGAAATGAAAAGAAATGAAATGAAATGAAATGAAATGAAATGAAATGAAATAAAATAAAATAAAATAAATCGCCGTTGTAGTGGTGAGAGCCCGCCCGCTTCAGCCTCGGAAATCCCGTTCAATGGGCTTCCTCGGAAGTAAAGGGTCAAGAACCTCATTGCCCCCCGAAGCGTCTTTTCAAGGCTTCGCTGCTTGATTGGGGCATGGGAAGGAAGTGGGTTTGTTGAAAGCCCCCACCCGCGCAGACTTTCCAGTGAAGAACGGGTGCTCCCCCTTTCCAAAAATACTTCTTTTAAAAGGGGTATTTTAAAATACCTCTTCAAAAGGGGGGGGGAGAAAAGGGCTGGGGGAGGCGGATCAGCGGGTCACTTGCAAATCTAGTGATTTCCCCTTGGTGCAACGCGCTAACTTGGTTAACTAGGGACACCTTGGCTTGCTTGCATTTTGGGACTCAGTGCACTGTGTGAGCCCAGCTTGTCATGGTTTATTCAGTAAACAAACAGTGCCGTCTTTTTCAAAACTTCAGCAATTCTAAGATGGCTAGACTTCAAATTGAATTGGGAAGTCCAGCCCTATTTAAGATAGATAGATAGATGGACTTCAAGTGGAATTCTGGGAGTCGAAGTCCAGCCCAATTTAATTAAGATAGAATTCAGGGGTGGGGAACCTTGGCTCTTTTATATGACTTGTGGACTTCAATACCCAGAATTCCTGAACCAGCCATGCTGACTCAGGAATTCTGGGAGTTGAAGTCCACGAGTCATAGGAGAGCCAAGGTTCCCCACCCGAGAGAGATGGACTTCAAATGGAATTCTGGGAGTTGGAATCCAGCCCTATTTAAGGTATACAGACTTCAAGTGGAATTCTGGGAGTCGAAGTCCAGCCCTATTTAGTATAGAGATGCACTTCAAATGGAATTCTGGGAGTCGGAGTCCAGCCCTATTTAAGATAGATGGACTGCAAATGGAATTCTGGGAGTCGAAGTCCACACATCAAGTGAGGTCCACCCCGATCTAGTGCTAATGAGCCACAGTCCAGCAGCAGCTAAGCATAAATCCTTTTGATGCTCAGGAGATGTTCTAAGTTGGCTTTCTACACTGTGCGACCTTACTCTCTGGTCTGTTTGAGTCTGGCTTAAGTGTTTTGTGCGTATCCAGCCACAGTGGTTCACAAGCCAGGATTTGCTTCATATGGCCTGCGACACCAGTCATAATTCCTGCATGGACATGGGTTCAAATTATGCCTTTTAAGTACTACTTGTACAATGCAGTGAATACAGACTCACAGTTTACAAAGTGATCAAACCAAACCTCCATCAGTTAAGACAGGGGTCTTCAAACTTGGCCCTTTTATGACTTGTGGCAAGCTGGCTGAGGAATTCTGGGAGTTGAAGTCCACAAGTCATAAAAGGGCCAAGTTTGAAGACCCCTGAGTTAAGAGAATGCTCTGTCCCTTTCCATCAATTGTAATCCCCCATAATTAGTCAAAGTTACAACAGTCCCAAGAGGAATTCTAACACTAGGGACAATAAAGTCTCCTGATGTTTGGCTCAAAGTCACCCAGCCGGTTTTCATACTTAAAAGTGGGAACAGAACTCACCGTCTCCTAATTTCTAGGCCGGTGCTTTAATCATTACACCAAACTGGCTCTCCATACAATTATGACTCTGAGCCTGGCAAATTACAGTCATAAGTCGTGATGGTCATAAAACAGGTCACCAGACGAACAACATTTGCCGCCATTTTTGTCGCAGGTGTTAAGTGAACCCATTGTTCACAATGGGTGGATTTTGCCAGAAACTGAAATTTAACACTGATTTCCAGCAAAAGCACCGGAGCACCAGAGGGAAGGATGAGAAACAATGGTTGGAAACTGATTAAAGAGAGAAGCAACCTGGAATTAAGGAGAAACTTCCTGACAGTGAGGACAATCAACCAGTGGAACAGCTTGCCACCAGAAATCGTGGGCGCTCCATCACTGGAGATTTTTAAGAAGAAGCTAGACAGTCCCTTGTTTGAGATGGTATGTTCTCCTGTTCGAGCAGGGGGCTGGACTGGAAGACCTCTAAGGTCCCTTCCAGCAATATTGTATTCTAAATCACGGTCACGTGACCACTACAAATGGCTATAAATGTGGGCCAGTTGCCTGAAATGCAATCATGTGATTGTCGGGGGGAGATGATGTTGGAATTTCAAAACTGGATTGTAAAGCAGCTTTTGGGAAGTCTGTCACTAAGTAAAGTCAAGGACCACCTGTACTGGAACCCCAGCAGCAAACACTGAAAGTCTTCTCCAGTTATTGGTTCACCACGGCAAGTCGATCAAAAGTCCAGCAGCTTTGAACCCAGGTCTTTGATCTGATCAGGGGTATCCACAGGGTGCGACTCAAAATGTCAAGGTGGTAGTAATGCTGGTGTGATTGAAGCTCCGCCCCTCTCAATCCAGGTAGTCCTCGACTTACAACAGTTCATTTAGTGACCGTTCAAGCAACGGCACTGGAGGAAAGTGACTTATGACCGTTTTTCACACTTATGACCTTTGCAGCAGCCCTGTGATCACGGGATCAAAATTCAGACCAGCTTGGCAACTGGTTCATACTTATGACGGTTGCAGTGTCCTGGGGTCACGTGATCCCCTTTTACGACCTTCTGATGAGTAGTCAATGGGGGAAGCTGGATTCACTTAACAACCGTGTTACTCACTTATCAACTGCAGTGATTCACTTAACAGCTGTGGCAAGGAAGGTCGTAAAATGGGGCAAAAGTCACTTAAGAACTGTCTCACTTAAGAACAGAAAGTTTAGGCTCCATTCTGGTTGTAAGTGGAGGACTACCTGTATGACACACCTTCCAACCAGACAAAGCTTCAATTGTGCCATCCTGGTGGACCTTTTGACTTTTTTTTGACCACCCGCTATTTGTGGTTCTTCCTTCTACTCACTGCATTAGTTCTGTCCAAAAATCTTCCAACTGAGTGGCATTTAATTACTTCCAGGTAATTAGATGTAGATCAGGGGTGTCCAACCTTGGCAACTTTTAAGATTTTTGGACTTCCAACTCCCCAAATTCTCCAGTCAGACATGGAGATAAAGTTTTGGAAACTCCTCTGTGCCACAACAAATGCATTTTTTTCCTCTTGCATTCTTTGAGTTGTGCCAAGTGCCGTCTGGTTCACTTGCTAGCCGTGCGCAATTTGCACACAGGAACAGCTCTGATTAGCTGTTGAGCATCGGCCTGCCTGACGCCTTTCTTTTTTTCTTCTCTCCGGTTTGGGTTTTCCCTTCTTGTCTATTTCCCTCTTTTTCGAAATCCTACTTAAATACGGGAACAGGGAGAGGAAACAAGTGGAGTGGTTACTAGGATGATTCCAGAACTACAATATCTGAGCTGTACATGACGGGTCCACCACAAGGTGGCAGGAAAGAGACAAGGATTTCCATATCTCTTGGCGCCATCTGGTGTCACGTAGGAATTTTGCAGCCCAGACTCAATCACTGTGCAATAGAGTCTAACTTGAACTCATTTCACAATCTCTGAGGAACTGATCCAGTTGGCTTTTTGTGCCACAGTTACAGTTGGTTCAGCTATGATAACTATGATAAAATTGCCCTGGTAAGATGGGTAGCTAAACAAACAAACAAACAAACAAACAAAAATAATAAATAAAATAAAATAAAAAATAAAAAAATAAAAAGGGTGCTTTTTTTATATAAAGGGGAAAAGCAGGTCTCAGCAGTCACAGAGTTAAGTTATATGCATCATTTTTAATGAAACTGATTACGGTGATAAACTAAACTCTTAATTTCAGTTTTACCGGCGTGCATTTTATGGCTGTGTAGACTGTAAAACACAGATTTAGGATAATGGGTTTTATGGAAATTAGAGGGGTGTCTTACCCTGGTATTAGCTGGCTTTCTTTTGTTATATTAATCTCCCGAGAATTTAAAAGCACAGTTCAAATTCCTAGCAGGAGGCAGAATTAAATGTAAAATAAGAGCACCTGTTTAGATGCATAAAGAAACATTTACCTCCAAGTTAGTTCAAACCAGAAATGGTAAGAAAAGGCAGAACAAAGGGACTCAAAAGATATTCATTGGTTGCAATCAAGATGCAAGAAGGATCTAGTACTGGTTTTGTTTAACCTGCCTTTTTTTAAGCATCCAAAGTTTGAAAATTTAATGTGAACTATTGGGGGAATCTATCCTGGATCTACCTTCTCCTTCCTTTCCGTAAATCAGCCTTGATTTAATTCATTTTCCACATTTAGCGGGACAGAAATTCCAAATACTGATAGTCCTCAACTTACAACAGTTTGTTTAGAGGCCGAAGTTACAACAACATTGAAAAACGTGACTTATGAGCATTTTTCACACTTATGACCGTTGCAGCATCCCCAGGGTCATGTGATTTACATTCATATGCTTGACAACTGGGTCATATTTATGACGGTTGCAGTGTCCCGGGGTCATGTGACCATATTTTGCAACCTTTTGACAAGCATGCACAGTCTTATTGCATGGGATAACCCAGGAGTAAACACAGTAAACAGTGGTCTATAGTAAATGGTGGTTTATGTTACACTATCTACCATATCATACACCAGGAACAATATATATACACGTGCTAATACAGCAGGATCCAACAAACCATAGTTACAGCAGGAAACGGAAGAGAGAGAACACATCAGCAGAGCCTTCTCTTTATACAAAGGCTCTTAAAGAGACACAGACCCTGCTGGCTCTTAAAGAGACACAGACCCTGCTGAGTCATTCCCATTATTACATCTTACATCTTACATTACATAAGCTGGTTAGCTGTTAAATCAATACCTTGACACACGTTACTAATTTAACAACTGCAATGATTCACTTAACAAAGGTCGCAAAATGGGACAAAACTCACTTAACCAATGTCTCACTTAGCAACATAAATTCTGGGCTCAATTGTGGTCATAAGTTGAGGACTATCTGTACTTTCGTCTGGCAGGTGACAAGAAAAATAGGGGTCTAGAACCGGATTTCTCAACCCGGAAGACACATGGACTTCAACTCCCAGAATTCCCCAGCCAGCCAAGCATGCTGTGATGCTCCAGTTTCACAGCTGAAACCTCACGATAATATTATGCATTGTGCGATTAAGGCGTTCTCCTCCATGCCTTCTGACTGAGGGTGCTTATTGATGTTTGTGGATATGCTCGGCTAGTCTTGTGCCTGTTTGTCCTATATAGCGGCTGTTACAGTCCATACACTGAATGTTGTAATAATGACTCCCATTTTTTTTTTTCTTCTGCTGGGTCTTTCGGGTTTCTTAAAAGGTTTTGGAGAGCTTTCGTTGGCTTGTGTGTGTCACAGAAAAGCCATGTGGTTGTAATAGTCTTTTGATTTGTTTCTGAGATGCTTTTGATTAATATCTGACCAACAATCAGGAAGTAAACGATAACTCAATCAAGGCAATACATCAAATCCTAAACAGCAGCCTAATCAAGGAACCCGCAAGGACAGCTGCACCAACACTGACAAGGCAAGCGGCTTGTATATAAACAGAGAGCAAACCCCGCTCCCTTCTAGCGTTGATGATGTTACCTAGTTGGGTAGTGAAATGTCTCCAAGAAAACAAACAGAGAGCACCAAGGACCTCACAGTTCTCCTCCTCCTCCTCCTCCTCCTCCTCCTCCTCCTCCTCCTCTTCTCTTCCCCCCTCCAAACCCACACTCCCTTCTAGCACTGATGATGTTACCTAGTTGGGTAATGAAACGTCTCCAAGGAAATAGCCCAGCTCAGAGAGCACCAAGGACCCCACAGTTCTCCTCCTCCTCCTCCTCCTTCTCCTCTCTCCAAACCCCACTCCCTTCTAGCACTGATGATGTTACCTAGTTGGGTAGTGAAACGTCTCCAAGAAAACAAACAAGCTCAGAGAGCACTAAAGAGCCCATACATAGTTCAACCCTCAGCTACAACTATTTTCTTTTATGGTTTCATACCTGTGTCGGACACCTGCTTTTGAAGCAGAAAGCCCTGGCTTCATTCAGAAAAAAAAAAAATCAAGATGGGAATGACGAGTGTTTTCTAGAGTTCTGCTCTGTGGTCAGATAAAATGGGGAATACTTGTACTGTAATTTCAGTAACTGGATTAGATAAGCACCTGGCTAGCCTTCCCTGGCCTCCAGAAGCTAAAATGGGTTAGGTTAGGCCTGGTTATGAAGGAATCTTAGCAACCCTGTCCACAGCCAGCCCGAATAACAAGCGAGGTGAGTCAAGATGGAAACGGTGTGATCACATTTTTGCATCAGCATTATCTGATGCAAGCAGGTTAAGTTGTGGCCTTTGCAGTATTAGAGCATTAGGCCCACATCATCTCAGAGGCATCCAACACCGCCAGGCCTGTAGGCCCAGGAAAGAAAGTGAAGAAAATGGAAAAGGAAAGAAGGGGAACGGAGGGAGGGAGGGAGGGAGGGAAGGAAGGAAGGGGAATACAGGAAGGAAGGAAGAATAGAAGAAAGGAGGGAAGAGGAATAAAGGAAGGAAGGAAAGAAGGAAGGATAGAAGAAAGGAGGGAAGAGGAATAAAGGAAGGAAGGAAAGAAGAAAGGATAGAAGAAAGGAGGGAAGAGGAATAAAGGAAGGAAGGAAGGAAGGAAGGATAGATAGATAGATAGAAGAAAGGAGGGGAAAGGAATAAAGGAAGGAAGGAAGGAAGGAAGGAAGGAAGGAAGGAAGGGGAATACAGGAAGGAAGGAAGGAAGAACAGGAGAAAGGAGGAAACAGGAATAAAGGAAGGAAGGAAGGAAGACGAATACAGGAAGGAAGGAAGGAAGGAAGGAAGGAAGGAAGGAAGGAAGAATAGAAGAAAGGAGGGAAGAGGAAGGAAGGAAGGAAGGAAGGAAGGAAGGAAGGAAGGAAGGAAGGAAGGAAGGAAGGAAGGAAGGAAGGAAGGATGGGGAATACAGGAAGGAAGGAAGGAAGGAAGGAATTTTAATCCTTTCACAAGTCAAGATTAAAATCCAGGTGGGATATTTTGAGCCTGGTTAACAAGACAAGGGCCATATCCTGGGGTCACGTGACCCTCTGACAAGCAAAGTCAACCGCGAAGCCAGATTCTCTTAACCACTGCATTACTAACTTAACATCTGCGGTGGTTCACTTAACATCTGTGGCAGGAAAGGTCGTAAAATGGGGCAAAGCTTGCTTACCAGCTGTCTCGCTTAGCAACAGAAATTTTGGGCTCAATTGTGGTCGTAAGTTGAGGACTACCTATCTTTGGAAATGATCGGTGCAATCAAAGCACGTCTTGGGCCATTGTGGAAGGGGCACCGAATGAAACACGGGCAAGAGGTTCCCCCTCCCTAGAACCACAAGGATGAAATCTCTGTGAAGAAGGGGTTCCCCTGAAATCCTCCCTCCAGAATAACGGAGTTGGAAGGGACCTTGGAGGTCTTCTAGTCCAACCCCCTGCTCAAGCACGAGACCCTATAGGTATAGGGTTTCCTGCCTGAGCAGAGGCTTGGACTAGAAGACCTCCAAGGTCCCTTCCAACTCTATTATTATTATATTATTGTTGTTGTTGTTGTCGTTGTTGTAAAAAAAGACAGGAGAGGAATATAAAAACATAGAACATCCTAGCATACCATCAGAGTTGGAAGGGACCTTGGAGGCCTTCTAGTCCAGCCCCCTGCTCAAGCACGAGACCCTATAAGTATAGGGTTTCCTGCCTGAGCAGAGGGTTGAACTAGAAGACCTCCAAGGTCCCTTCCAACTCTTCTATTATTATTATTATTATTATTATTATTATTATTATTATTATTATTATTATTATTATTATTATTATTATTATTATTATTATTATTATTATTATTGTTGTTGTTGTTGTTGTTGTTGTTGTTGTTGTTGTTGTTGTTGTTGTTGTTATTGTTAGTTATTGTTGTTATTGTTATTGTTGTTATTGTTATCGTTGTCGTCGTTGTTGTTGTAAAAAAAGACCGGAGAGGAATATAAGAACATAGAACATCATAGCATACCATCAGAGTTGGAAGGGACCTTGGAGGTCTTCTAGTCCAGCCCCCCGCTCAGGCAGGAGAACCCATACCATTTCAAACAAATGACTGTCTAGTCTCTTCTTGAAAGCCTCCAGCGACGGAGCTCCCACAACTTCTGAAGGCAACTTCTGTTCCACTGGTTAATTGTTCTCCGTGGGTGAGCCAAGTTGGAGCGCTCGCCCTTCTCCGCGGCCGGGGCGCAATCGGGGCTCTGGAGCCGGCCAAGCGGGGTGTATGTGTGTATGTGTGTTTGTGTGTAAGCGCTCCGTGAATGGGCGCCTGTGAGCGGGGCGCGGGGGAGGCCGCCTCGCCTGCCGGCCCCCGCCAACAAACAGCCGACGGCGAAGGCCGACACCCGGCCCGGCGACTGGCTGGCGCTGCCCGGGCTGCCGATCCGGCCGCCAGGCGTCCGCAGAGCCCGGGCCAAGGACTAAGGTTTCCCGCTATCTGCCTCTCGCCATCTGCCCGCCGCCGCCTCGCCCAGCCCTGGGGAGCGGGCTTCGGTTTCAGCTCGGCCTGCCCCGCCGCCGGAGCCGAGTGGCCGGCGGGGTCAAGCGGCGGGGCGGGAGGAAAGGCCGCCCGGCCTCGGCAGGAGAAGCCCGGCGGGGCCTGGCGGTGGGGTGGCTGAGGCCGCCGGGTTCGGGTTACCGGAGGCCCCGGGCCCGTTCTTTGGGGACCTGGGGAGGAAGCGGGCTGGATCGGCGCTGCGGGTTTGGTCCCGGTTGAAGCGAAGGGGTTGAAGCTTTCTCCTGCTTGAGCAGGGGGCTGGACTAGAAGACCTCCAAGGTCCCTTCCAGCTCTATTCTATTCCAAACCATTTGTCTGAAATTGTATAGGTTTTCCTGCTTGAGCAGGGGGCTAGACTAGAAGACCTCCAAGGTCCCTTCCAGCTCTATTCTATTCCAAACCATTTGTCTGAAATTGTATAGGTTTTCCTGCTTGAGCAGGGGGCTGGACTAGAAGACCTCCAAGGTCCCTTCCAGCTCTATTCTATTCCAAACCATTTGTCTGAAATTGTATAGGTTTTCCTGCTTGAGCAGGGGGCTAGACTAGAAGACCTCCAAGGTCCCTTCCAGCTCTATTCTATTCCAAACCATTTGTCTGAAATTGTATAGGTTTTCCTGCTTGAGCAGGGGGCTGGACTAGAAGACCTCCAAGGTCCCTTCCAGCTCTATTCTATTCCAAACCATTTGTCTGAAATTGTATAGGTTTTCTTGCTTGAGCAGGGGGCTGGACTAGAAGACCTCCAAGGTCCCTTCCAGCTCTATTCTATTCCAGCCATTTGTCTGATATTGTATAGGTTTTCCTGCTTGAGCAGGGGGCTGGACTAGAAGACCTCCAAGGTCCCTTCCAGCTCTATTCTGTTCTGCACACTAGCGGCCAACGGGAGCATGGAGGAAACTCACCCGCTTGGCGCTTGAGGGTCAGGATACGTTCAGACGAACTTCTGGTGCCCGAACGTACCCAGCTTCCGGGTTCCTACTGTGCACTGACAGAGGTCGTGATTAAAGAGGTTGCCGATAAACGGGGAAATTTGTAATTCGGGGTTGAGATGAGGGGCCCTGGGTACCCTTTGAGCTTGGTAGTTTTGTTGCAGAGGTTTCGTTAGCCAAACTAGGGAAGCACTGATGATGTTACCTAGTTTGGGTAATGAAATGTCTGCAAGAATACAAGCAAGCTCAGAGAGCACCAAGGATCCCACAGTTCTCCTCCTCCTCCTCCTCCTCCTCCTTCCCCCCCAAACCCCACTCCCTTCTAGCCCTGATGATGTTACCTAGCTGGGTCATGAAACATCTGCAAGAAAACAAGCAAGCTCAGAGAGCACCAAGGACCCCACAGTCTTCCTCTTCCTCCTCCTCCCCCCCCAAAAAAAACCCCACACTCCTTTCTAGCACTGACGATGTTACCTAGCTGGGTCATGAAATGTCTGCAAGAAAACTACTAAAGTCAGAGAGCACCAAGGACCCCCACATTACTAACCTTGGTTAGTTGGGAGCAGGAAGGACTAGCCAGTGATGCAAAGCCAGTCCATTGGTTGAATGTGTAGTATGGTGCCTGGCGCAAATGAGTTGATCTGATTGAATTGAGAGGGCAACTTTTATGTTGCGAGAGATTCACTTCATATGTTGGTGGACCAACTTCCCCCAAATTCGTTAGAGTGACGCAAAGAGCTGAGGCCATTTAAGATAAATAACCCTTGGGGCAATATGCATTTATTCTTGGTTTGGGTCAGGGGTTATCTAAAAAAGTGAAGATGGCGGCTGTGGATACATGATCAAAATTTCACCCTCTTTTTACATAACATAAAAGAGAGAGGAACTTTGACCACACAACGGCAGCCACCATCTTGACTTTGTGAAGAAAGTTCTTTGCCAGCTTTTTTATTTAGCTTTTTTGTTTAGCTTTTTTTACAGATTATACTCAGTGGTGGGGATTCAGCCAGTTCGCACCGGTTCAGGAGAACCGGTAGCCAATTTTTTGTTGCCCAGGCCCAGAACGGACTTCCAGAAGCGGCATCCACACAGAGAACCGGTTGTTCACATATTTGAATCCCACCGCTGATTATACCCCAGTGTTGGTGCATTTTGGTGCTGTTTCAGAATGAGGGAAACTGTTTAGTAAATGAAGTTACTTAGGACTTGGGGTTGCCAGAAAAAAAAAATCTGTTTGGTATTTAATTTTATCTGCATTTTGACAGCCCAGATCCAGTAATTTTTCATTAACAGACTAGGCTAAAATGGGAGTTTACAGGCCAGAAGGAATTGTTAAATCTTTAGCAATGGCAATCAGTCAAAGCTTGGTGTAAAGACCTACTTTAGTGCAAAAGAACCATCTTCTAGATCAGTGTTTCCCAACCTTTGTCATTTTAAGATGTGGACTTCAACTCCCAGAATGCCCCAGCCAGCATGGTTGGCTGAGGAATTCTGGGAGTTGAAGTCTACATGTCTTAATATGGCAAAAGCTGGGAAATTCTGTTCTAGATCAAGCTACCGGATGTGGACAAGATAAATCCAGATCACCACTAGGTGGTAGCAAAGAGATACGGAAAAACTCTGCTGCCCTCTAGTGTCCATTCAGATTTTTGTAGCTGAGAGATGCCAACCATACTCTATTTGACATACAGGTAGTCCTTGAATTATAGCTGTAAGTTGTACAGTCATTTAGCGGGTCATCACATGACAGTGCCTGATTGTATGACCTGTGTGCAGCGGTCATTAAGCAAACAGTGGTCCTTGAGCGAACGCCACAATCATTAAGCAAATGCCGCGGTTGTTAAATGAATCCATTGTCCACAATGGGCATTTTATGCCAGAAACAGGAAGCAAATGCCAGTTTCCAGCAAAAAAAAAAAAAATCAATTGTAAATTTTGGCAAATGTGTTGTAAATGTGATCTTGGAATGCTGCCTAATGGCTATAAAAACATCTAATAAATCTATGATCATGTGACCATGGGGCGGATATAAGAACTTTGAATCTGGGTGATAAGTACCTTTTTGGGGGGTTGGTCCTAAGTTGAAGATATCTATATAACATGGGTGATTCCACTAAGGAGAAGATGAGACCAGTCTTATCTCCTTCCTACCTTAGAATAGAATAGAATAGAATAGAATAGAATAGAATAGAATAGAATAGAATAGAATAGAATAGAATAGAATAGAATAGAATATAGAATAGAATAGAACAGAACAGAATAGAATAGAATAGAATAGAATAGAATAGAATAGAATAGAATAGAATAGAATAGAATAGAATAGAATAGAATAGAATAGAATAGAATAGAATAGAATAGAATAGAATAGAGCTGGAAGGGACCTTGGAGGTCTTCTAGTCTAGCTCCCTGCTCAAGCAGGAGAACCTATACCATCTCAGACAGGTGACTGTCTAGCCTCTTCTTAAAAACCTCCAGTGATGGAGCATCCACGATTTCTGGTGGCAAGCTGTTCCACTGGTTGATTGTCCTCACTGTCAGGATGTTTCTCCTTAATTCCAGGTTGCTTCTCTCTCTGATCATTTCCAACCATTGTTTCTCGTCCTTCCCTCTGGTGCTTTGGAGAATAACATGACCCCCTCTGCCTTGTGGCAGCCTCTCAGATACTGGAACACTGCTATCATGTCTCCCCTATTTCTTCTTTTCTTTAGACTAGCCAAACCCAAGTCCTGCAGCCGTTCTTCATATGTTTTAGCCTCCAGGCCTTGGATCATCTTAGTTGCTCTTCTCTGAATTTTTTCCAAACTCTCAACATCTTTTTTGTGACATGGTGATCAAAATTGGCTGCAGTATTCCAGGTGTGGTCTTACTAGGGTTTTATAAAGCGGTAATAATACTTCGCGTGATCTTGATTCTATGCCTCTGTTTATACAACCCAGGATTGTGTTAGCTTTTTTGGCGGCTGTTGCACACTGCTGGCTCATGGTCAAGTGATTGTCCACTAGGACTCCAAGGTCCCTCTCACAGTTGCTGTTTTTAAGCCAGGTCTCGCCCAGTCTGTACTTGTACCTTTGATTTTTCCTGCCTAAATGTAAAACTTTGCTTTTCTCCACACTGAAACTCATTTTGTTGGACGGGGCCCATTGTTCGAGTTTTTCAAGATCTTTTTGGATCCTGAATTTTTTGTTCTGCGAATACTGGTATTCAAGAGACGTCTTCCTGAGGTTCTGATTCACACAACACTCTAAGTCAGGGGTAGGCAACCTTGGCTCTTTTATGACTTGTGGACTTCAACTCCCAGAATTCCTGAGCCAGCATGGCTCAGCTTGGAAACCTCTCCCTATCCCCTCAGCATGGCTGGCTCAGGAATTCTGGGAGTTGCAAGTCCACAAATCATAAAAGAGCCAAGGTTCCCCACCCCTGAACTATCCAATTAAGGCAGTGATTCTCAACCATGCCCCCTTTAAGACGTGTGGACTTCAACTCCCAGAATTCCTGAGCCAGCATGGGGGAACTATGGCCCCCTTGACTCGTGGACTTCAACTCCCAGAATTCCTCAGCCAGCATGGCTCAGCATGGAAACCTCTCCCTTTCCCCTCAGCATGGCTGGATCAGGAATTCTGGGAGTTGAAGTCCACGAGTCATAAAAGAGCCAAGGTTGCCTACCCCTGCCCTAAGTGGACTAAAAAGATCCTGGGTAAATTTTAGTCTTCTGAGGAAAGAGTCATCTTACTTGCTGTGGGAAGTGGACAATCTCATTCAGCCAGAATATGGCTTGTTTGGGTCTCAACTGTATTTACTGATTCAGATTTAGGATCAAGCAGGCTGTGTGAATGTAGACAAATTACATTGTATTGGTATGTAGGCATTGTATGCGCTGCAAAATATTTCTGGAGAACCAATTGCCAACATATTTTATTTATATGCCATATTTTGAAAATACGATGGAGTGATGGTGAGAATCCTCATGATTTTACACCTTGCTCTATTTGAGCCTTTATGCCACAAGTGCCTCATGTTGTTTTGCTAGTATGATGAAGCTTCCGTATCCTGAGGCTTCGCACGATACTAATCTTTCCATCATAATGATGGGTATAGTTATCTGATAAGTACTGTATATTATCAAACAATGATGCTATTAACAGTAGTTGCACTAAGGATCCCGTTCTTGCGTAACTTTGATTACCCCAATAGAAAATAGTAGGCTGGGTAGGTATGCAATGCAGCGTACTTAGAATTTGCATAATTTATTTTAATTTTTTTACATTTTTTCCCTGTCATTTTAATTTTTATTATATAAGTAACTCAAAGTGGTGAACATAATTAATATGCCCCCCTCCTCCTATTTTCCCCACAGCAACAACCCTGTGAGATTGGTTGGGCTGAGAGAGGGATTGGTCCAAAGTCACCCAGTCAGCTTTCATCCCTAAGGCGGGACTAGAACTCACCATCTCTTGATGATTGGCCCAAAGTCACCCAGCCGGCTCTCATGCCTAAGGCGGGACTAGAACTCACAATCTCTTGATGATTGGCCCAAAGTCACCTAGCCAGTTTTCATGCCTGAAGCAGAACTAGAACTCACCATCTCCTGGTGATTGGCCCAAAGTCACCCTGCTGGTTTTCATACCTAGGGCTGACTAGAACTCATCATCTCCTGGTGACAGGCCAAAAGTTACCCTGCCAGCTTTCATGTCTGAAGCAGAACTAGAACTCACCGTCTCCTGGTGATTGGCCCAAAGTCACCTCACTGGCTTTCATACCTAAGGCAGGACTAGAACTCACCATCTCCTGGTGACTGGCCCAAAGTTACCCAGCTGGCTTTCATGCCTGAAAGAGAGCTAGAACTCACCGTCTCCTGGTGATCGGCCCAAAGTCACCCAGCTAGGTCCCATGCCTAAGGCAGAACTATAACTCACAGCTTCTAGCCTGGCGCCTTCACCAGGAGACCAAGCTGACTCACTTTATAATCTTTATAATTTCCCCATCTTAACCATCACCAAGAATGCTAATATTTCTTCTCATCCTCTGGTTTCCCCCCCCCCTTTCCATCTCTCAGTGGCCCTCAACAGCCCCACCATCCATCCTTGCACCACGCCAAGAGTCCCAAAGCTGCACAAGCCGCCTTTTTCCATATATTCCGTCCCCTCGGAAGACGGCCCGCTCAGGGAAATTTCTCAACCCCCGGCAGCCTAATTTCTCTGCCGCTTTTGATTGACACGCTGTCTCAGAGATCATGTGTTAATCCCTTCTCCACTCAAGCCTTTTCATAACTCATTTCTCTCCGGCGAGATGGAGACTCTGATCGTTGCTGTGGCAACCGCGATAGCGCTAAGCCATTTCCCTCTCCGCACGCAGCCATTATTCCACATGCATAGGCGACGTGTGACAAAGGTCGCCGCAAAGTCATCGGCAACACAGCACACGTTTATTAAACTTTTTATTCTGCCTTTCTTTCTTCCTTCCTTCCTTTCGTTCGTTCGTTCTTTCTTTCCTTCCTTCTGACCATTTTCCCTACCCGGCTTTTCTCTCCGCTTGGAGAGATGTCGGCTGAGTCCCGGCCAGGGCGGAAAGGAAAGGAGGGGAAACTGAGGCCAGATCAGGGACACAGCAACAAACATTTCCAAATTGCATCGAGATATTATAACAACAGCAGCAGCGGCGGCAATAATAAAACAGCCAAAAGCAGGCAGGCAAGAAAGACAACCTGCAGAGATTAGCTTTACATGGGCTGGTTTGGCCTTGTTGGTTTCTGTATTTTTATTTTGCAGACCCAGCCAATAAAAGTCTTCAGTTAAAAAAAAAAAAAAAAGAAGGATACAAATAAAACTCAGGAAATTAAAATCTCCAAAGAGAAAAAATTTGAGGCAAGGCAGGGGGGAATTCTGATGGTTCGTCAGCCTAAGATCACTTGGTTGTAGGGAGAGGAAGATTAAAAAAAAAAAAAAGAAATTACAATTCTCTCTCCCAATGGTATAAAGTGATATTCCCTTAAGAGTGGAATCTATCGGTCTAATCTTGTCGGTCATCTTTGGGGTGGCGGAAATGAAGAGAAGGCCGACTGTCCCCCCCTGAGGGGAAGAGTTTGATCGATGCTTTCAGGATGGTCTCATCTTCCTGGCTCGGAGTGAGTGGAGACTACAGTCTCCATGTTTCACAGCCAATGTGGTTGCAGAATTCTGGAATTTGCAGTTGCAAAATGCCCGGGAAAGAGTCCAGGGCAATATTTCTTAACCTTAGCAACTTTAAGATAGGTGGACTTCAACTATCTTAAAGTTGAAGTCCACCTATCTTAAAGCCCCCCTATTTTAAAATTGCTAAAGTTGAGAAACTTGGCTAAGATGCCAAAGGGTGGGGAATCTTAGGATCCAAAATTTAGGCCTGGAGTTGTGAGGCAGAGCTTGAGAACACAATTTGCCAGCCCTTTGAGGTAGGCCAGCTGAGGAAACACGCCTTGTACCACTCTTGTATAGCAAAGTTTGCAGGATTGCTGCTTTTTTTTGTTGTTATAAGATATAATAACAGAATCCTGACTTAAATTGACTTGTTTGATTAAGGAGAGAACAGCAATTACTTTGAGGAAAGAAAGACTAGAAAGCCTTTTTGGACTTTTTGGTGAAAATGGATAAAAACGAATTGAGGATTTGGGATTTTACCAATTGGGATTGGTAAAAATGTGTCTTTGGGAAGAAGGAATGGTAAATATTATGTTTGTGTCTGCTGCAAAGGAGATTGGAATTGCTTTTTAAGATATATTTCTTTTGTTACCTTTCACTTTTCCTTTTATTTCATTTCTTTTTTCTATTTTTCATGTTTTCATAGTTTTTTTTTTAATTTTATGTCCTTTTAATAAAAAGCAGATTAAAAAAAGAAGCTTGAGTTGGCTGGCTAGGGAATTCTGGGAGTTGAAGTCCATGAGTCTTAAAGTTGCCAAGTTTGGAGACCCCTCCTTTAAACCCAGGGATCTTCAAACTTGGCCCTTTTATGATTTATGGACTTCGACTCCCAGAATTCCTCAGCCAGTGTGCCTGGCTGAGGAATTCTGGGAGTTGAAGTCCACAAGTCATAAAAGGGCCAAATTTGAAGACCCCTGTTTAAACCCATAAGAGACGGTAATTCTTGATGTGAAGAAGTGCCCCAATTTTAAATATACACAAAAAAGATTTTCTTATCAGAAGTTAAGCCTTGCTTAACGTTTTTATGGATGGAGAAATGGACAGCTTTATAAATTGATAGAATCAGTCAATAATTTTTGAGGGGAGAGAGGATATGTCTATAGGTATGGAGGAGGGGGAAGCAGCTGAAGCTCAAAACATAATTTGGAAACCAAAAATACATGCCCATAATCTTAGGGGATTATGGGCCTTGAAGCCCATGGTTCAGAAATTTTCAACTGCCAGACCAATGGTTTTCTGCAGCTGGATCGCCTGTCTATCACTGATGACAGACAACAGGACTGCTGGTTTTCTGACTCAGTCCCTGGAGATTTTCAGCAATGAAGCCAGAATTTGCATTCAGTTAACCAGATTAGTGACTAATCTAGCATTCATACTGCAAGTAGGCTTGATTAGTGTTAATCTTAGTTTTTGTATGTGTGTGCATGGTTTAGACCAGGGGTAGGCAACCTTGGCTCTTTTATGACTGGTGGACTTCAACTCCCAGAATTCCTGGGCCAGCATGGCTCACCTTGGAAACCTCTCCCTTTCCCCTCAGCATGGCTGGCTCAGGAATTCTGGGAGTTGAAGTCCACGAGTCATAAAAGAGCCAAGGTTGCCTACCCCTGGTTTTAGACCGAGATGTAAACTTAGCTCATTTGTTCACTTCTGCTTCAAGTCTGCAGTTAGTCCTTGATTTATAACAGTTCATTTAGTGACTGTTCAAAGTTACAACGGCACTGAAAAAAGTGACTTATGACCATTTTCCACACCTACGACCATTGCAGCATCCCCACGGTCATGTGATCAAACTTTAGTTGCTTGGCAAAGGGCTCATATTTATGACAACTTCAGTGTTCCTGGGATCACGTGATCCTTTTTTGCGACCTTCTGACAAGCAAAGTCCATGGGGAAGCCAGATTCACTTAACAACCGTGTTACTGTCTTAACAACCGCAGCGTTTCACTTAACAACAGTAGCAAGAAAGGTCGTAAAAGGAGGCAAAATTCACTTAACAAAAGTGCTCGCAACTCAAGGATTTACCTGTACTGTGTGTACAGCCTGGGATATAGATAGCGCTCAGCTTACAACTGGTTGCTTTGTGTGTTCAAAGTTATGATGGATCCCCGCAATTAGAGACTTATAACCTAGTTCTGAAGTTCTGACAGTTGCCCTTTTTTCTGATCATGTGACTGCATTTTGGCCACTCAGCAATCAGCCTCAAATTATGGCTGTTTGCAGCATCCCGTAGTCACATGACCCCGGTTTATATTTTTGCCAAAAAATGGCATTTATTTCTGGTTTTTTTGGTAAAAACACCCTGTAGTCAGTCACTTTATGACCATCATCACTTATGACCGTAATGGGCAAGCTCTATTACTGTCATAAGTCAGTAATTCAGTAACCAGGCTAAGCATCTTGAGTGAACCCACAAAAGAAATGTATATTTTCTTTGTTGTGCAGAATATTTTTGTTTTAAAGGCTAAGTAAACCATTAGTTTTTTGGGATGAATAAAATAAACTTTCTGTCCCTTTCTGTTTCCATCAGCACCTTGTCTCCTCTCCCTGATAACGCAACGGCCTGCTCGGTTTAGTCATAAATTCCTGGGTACTTAGTTGTTCTTATTTTGCACTGCGTTCAATTTGTGACATTTTAGGCTAGGGAGCAGATTATGGGGGGAAAAAACTTTATCTGAGTTCTTAAGAGTTTCATGGCCCAATAGATGGAAAGTTCTTATGCTTCAGTGCCGAAAGGAATTATGTCCCATATAATAGGTGGATAATATTCACTCACTGCATGGGATATAAACCATGGTATCTCTTTCCAAAAAGAAGAAGAAGAAACTAACATTAAAAATAAACCAGGAGAGCATTTAAGAAGAGCGAAGAGTATATGGCAGGAATCTTCCAATCCCTTACGTTAACTGACAGCGTCCTTACATATCACACAAGTGAAAAAAATAATGTCAGTGTTAAACTTCACAGTTTGACAGTGAAGAAGTGAAAGTACAAGGACTCAAGAACAGGTAAAGCTGGTCGGTGTGATGGAGAAGTCACAAAATTAATTCTAGGGAAAGGGCCCCCGAGCAACTCAGATGAGACAAGGAAGGATAAGGACGTTCCAAGGATAACAAAAGATTGAGATCGTTAAAATAATTGTCTTTCCAATAGCAGTTACAGGTAGTCCTCAATTTACAACAGTTCATTTAGCGACTGTTCAAAGTTAACAATGGCACTGAAAAATGTGATTTAGGACCGTTTTTCGCACTTACGACCACTGTAGCATCCCTGTGGTCATGAGATCAAAATTCAGAAGCTTGGCAACTGGTTCATATTTATGACGGTCACAGGGTCCCGGGATCATGTGATCCCCTTTTGCGACCTTCGGACAAGCAAAGTCAATGGACAAACCAGATTCACTTAACCGGCTTACTAACTTAACAACTGCAGTGATTCGCTTAACAGCTCTGGCAAGAAAGGTCCGTAAAATGGGGCAAAACTCACTTAACAAATGTCTCACTTAGCAACAGAAATTGGGGGCTCAATTGTGGTTGAAAGTCGAGGACTACCTCTACACAGCTGTGAAAACTGGATATTGAGAAAGACCGGAGGAGGCAGAGAGATACCTAGATAGATCTAGGTAGATCTAGAGATGGTGACTAGAGAAGAATGCTAGAAGAATCTATCAATCTTGGTCTGAACAAGGAAGGATTGTTCCTTGAAGTGATGGTCCGTCTGCACCACACCCATTTGCACCACTCAGGTGACCCTGAGGACACAGAAAAACCTCCAGGTGGCCTCAACCACCCTCTAAAAGAAGGCAAATGACCAGCTGTCTGCAAGGAGTATAAATCCTTCCAATTCCCACCATCCAGTCAGAGCTGAAGAAGCTTCTCGGATGAGAAGCGAAACGTCTTCAAATTAAAAACAAGAAAGTCCAGTTGCCTTCTGGAAAAAAACACGTTTGGGAAAACCATGACCTGGATGACTGAGAATCTCCATAGAGTCAATGTAAAACCTTTTCTCATCATTGAATTTCATGTTCATTTTGTTAGATAGTGTTCAAGTCTGTGGAGATCCGTCTGGATCTTGACCCTATCTTCTGAGGTGTTGGCTATTCCTGCCAGCTTGGTGTCGCCTGCAAATTTTATGAGTTCCTCTTCTATTTCCTCATGTAAATTGTTTATGAAGATATTGAAGAGTACTGGGCCTAGGATAAAACCTTGGGATAGCCCACTGCTTGCTTCCCTCCCTGTAGATGCAGTACCATTAAAGACTACACGTTGAATGCCGTTTGTCAGCCAGTTACAAATTCATCTGGTGGTGATGCTGTCTATCCCACATTTTTCTATCTTATCTAGTAGTAGGTACAGATACCTATAATGTCAGATACTGTATATTGTATAAACTATTAACAATGTCTACCTAACGTCTAGAACTTGGAAAGTGTTTTCTTTCCCAAAGAAACTGGAGGAACGACACACAAGATGTATCAATGGAAGTTGAATAAATTATCTTCTTGCATAATTCCCATCTGTCTTGCACTAGTAAAATGTGAGAAAGAGCATCTAATCAGGAACACAAATGATAACTCTCAGGTGTTGATAAGGACCATTGGAGAAGAGATAAAGGACTTAATAAGCTTTCTCGTTGCCTAAAGAATTAAAATAGTCACGGGGATGCGATTTCCTAAACATAGCACTTATTCTCATCCTACACATTCTTTGCGTAACGCAGGCCAGCTTTGGATCTGTGCCCAGAACTGCAAATCAACAGGTTTACCTGTGGCTAGAGGAGACTTCATTTCAGAATCCTTGCATACCTGACATCTTGCACATCTAACCACAATTACAGGCTAGGATTCTTCCTAACCTCTTCAAGACCCTCCCTTGCCAAGATGGGTGGCAGGCATAGTAAAGCTTGTTGGAGGCCTGTCTTAACATGTAGTTGGTCATTGTTATAAATCCGTTGAAGATGTCTTCTCAACCAATGGATCCTGAGAAGTTTGTAAACGTTGAGAATCTTCATAGAAGATCAATTCTGGATTCAGGGAGTCCCCAAGTCTCTCTTGTATGGCCCTCAGAAGTCCCTCTTGAGCATGGCTGCTCAAAACTGATAAGAAAGAGGTGCAAATAATAATTTAAGGTCTACTCTAAAATAGATGTATTTCATAAAGAGAGGCTCCCTCAAACTCAGCTCGGTTCATGGTGACTTTGTGATTTGTCAGTGTCTCAGAGAGTACCAAGTGACACACAACACATTATTCCTGCAGGAAAGGATTCAATAGGCTGTCTACTCTTGATTTGGACCAAAAATTCCCAAACTAAACTTTTTAATTACAGATAATCCTTGACTTATAATCACGACTGAGCCCAAAATTTCCGTTGCTAGGCAAGACAGATGTTAAGGGAGTTTAGTTCCATTTTACGACTTTTCTTGCCACAGTGGTTAAGTGAATCACTGCAGTTGTTAAGTTAGTGACACGGTTGTTAAGTGAATCTGGCTTCCCCGTTGACTTTGCTTGTCAGAAGGTCGCAAAAGGGGATCCCGTGACCCCAAGACACTGCAACCGTCATAACTCTGATTTTGATTTTGATCATGTGACCACAGGGATGCTTCAACGGTTGTGTGAAAACAGTCATAAGTCACTATTTTCAGTGCTGTTGTAACTTCGAAGGGTCATTAAATGAACGACTGTAAGTGGAGGACTACATGTATAAGTAAAAATTGAAAGTTGCAATGCAGCTGAAGGGAGAAATGATAAAACACATAGGGAAGGATCAGTGAATTTTGCTAAAACGAAAAATTCACCTTAGTGGAATCCTTTTTTTTTTTCCCCAGCCACACTCCCTGGTTGTTGAATACTACACAACCTCTCCAAAGTTGCCTTCAATCATCCAACTGTAGTGTCTTTATCCCTATCTTCGTTTTCCAGGTCTTCCGATAGCATAGCAACTCTTAATAAAGTCCCAAAGGTATTTTTTCTAAAAGGCAACTGGATTTTCTTGGTGTTTTCTTTGAAAATGTTTCGCTTCTCATCCAAGAGAACTGAAGAAGCTTCTTGGGAGGAGAAGCAAAACATTTTCAAAGAAAGCGCTGAGAAACTCCGGTTGCCTTTTAGAAAAAGCATCTTTGGGACAACCATGACCTGGATGATGGAGAATCTCCATAAACATCTTGGTTTAATGTCTTAGAAGGCTGCTTAAGTGGGCACGTTGGAATTAGCCAACATACTTAACTCTTGAGTTTGCAACAGGAAAATAAAAGAGAAAGAATAGACCTTCAGAGATCTTCTTTACAAATTTAAGAGTCAGATGTCCCAATGGTGCTTTTTCAAAAGACAACTGGACTTTCTTTGTTTTGCTTAAAAGCATTTTCTTTCCCATCCAAGAAGCTTCTTCAGTTCTGACTGAACGATGGAGAATGGAAGGATTTATATTCAAGGACAACCATGACCTGGATGACATTTAAAAGTCAGATATCCAAATACTCTGAGTAATTTCATTTTTCCATTTCTATAGTGCACAACTATGATTCTGTGTTTGAGTATAACATTCAGTAGAATCTAATTGGGCCTAATAACTGATGCACAATGATATTTAATAGCTGACCTGCAATAGCCCTCAGTAATTGAGAATATTGGATGGCTGACAAATCATGCTGTTAAGATCTGATGGAAAATATGTGATCGGTATCAGGTCACTTGAGATCTGTTGAAGCACTCAGTAAATGAAAGCAAATGTGAATGATTTTTAAGAAATGCAGAATAACAGCGTTGGAACGGACCTTGGAGGTCTTCTAGTCTAACCCCCTGCTCAAGCAGAAGACCCTAGCCCAGGGGTAGGCAACCTTGGCTCTTATGACTCGTGGACTTCAACTCCCAGAATTCCTGAGCCAGCATGGCTTAGCTTGGAAACTCTCCCTTTCCCCTCAGCATGGCTGGCTCAGGAATTCTGGGAGTTGAAGTCCACGAGTCATAAAAGAGCCAACGTTGCCTACCCCTGCCCTATACCATTTCAGACTAATGGCTGTTCAATCGCTTCTTAAAAAGACCCGGGGTGGCACAGTGGTTAGAATGCAGAATTGCAGGCTGATTCTGCTGACTGCCAGGAGTTCGATTCTCACCAGCTCAAGGTTGACTCAGCCTTCCATCCTTCTGAGGTCGGTAAAACGAAGAACCCAGATTGTTGGGGGCGATAAGCTGACTCTGTAAAATTGCTTGGAGAGGGCTGTAAAGCTCTATGAAGTGGTACATAAATCTAAGTGCTATTGCTAAGTGCTAAACGCTGGAGCACCACAACTCCTGGAGGCAAGTTGTTCCACTGATTAATTGTCCTCAGTGTCAGGAAATTTCTCCTCAGTTCTAAGCTGGTTCTCTCCTTGATTAGTTTCCACCCATTGCTTCTTGTTCGGCCTACAGCTCTTTTGGAGAATAGGTTGATTGCCTCTTAATAGAATAACAGAGTTGGAAGGGACCTTGGAGGTCATCTAGTCCAACCCCATGCTCAGGCAGGAAACCCTATGCCAGTGATGGCGAACATTTTAGAGACCGAGTGCCCAAACTGCAACCCAAAACCCACTTATTTATTGCCGGGTGCCAGGTGGGCGTGGCCACTGGGTGGGCGTGGCTGTGGTGGTCATGGCAGACTGGGTGGGTGTGGCCAAGATCACCTTGATGTTGCTCGTGGGGAGGATGCCTGTGGGGGTCGGGCAGGGTTGGGGGAGATCCAGGGGGTCTCTGGCAGGTGGGGCGGTGGGCAGGAGGCTCGTCCTGCGGGGTGAGGCGAGGCAAGGCGAGGCAAGGCGGGGGTGCCATTGTCGCAGGGCAAGGCGAGGCAGGGGCCGGGGCAGCTGCTGCCTGACACCATCGGCCCCCGCACACAGAGGCCAGCGAGCGCATGGGGGCCGACAGTGTCCATCAGCAGCCACAGCCTGCTGGCTCCTCGACTGGCGCATTCTGGGGCTCTGCAGCTCGCCACCAGCAGTTCAGAGAAGCCACGTCTGAGCTGGACGGCCAGCCGACAGCTGAGGAGGCGATGCAGTGGGTCGTGCCCGGGAAAAGGAGAGCATGCGAGGCCAGGAGGGATGGGACGGGGGGGGGGAGGAAAACCGTGCTGGGAAGCATCTGGCCATGGGGGACCTCAGCAAGTTAGCGGGCAGCTGGTTGAAGAGGGACGGTTGCCAACTCCGGGGCATGGTGCGCGTGCCCACAGAGAGGGCTCTGAGTGCCGCCTCTGGCACGTGTGCCATAGGTTCGCCATCACTGCCCTATGCCATTTCAGACAAGCAGCTGTCCAGTCTCTTCTTAGAAACCTCCAGTGATGGAGCACCCACACCTTCGGGAATGAAGCCGTTCCACTGGTTAATTGTTCTCACTGTCAGGAAATTCCTCCTTAGTTCTAGGTTGCTTCTCTCCTTGATCAGTTTCCACCCGTTGCTTCTTGTCCTGCCCTCAGGTGCTTTTGAGTGTTTTAAATGTTGAGTTGCAAATTGAAGCGAACATTTCAATGGGAGATCCTCATCTTCAACAGGTCTGGATGTTTTCAGATGGAACCAATTGTCTATAAAATCGTTTCAGCCATGGGGTGGGAGAGGGGAGAGAAATTTAGCATTCAGATGGGAGCAATAAACCAGCAATGGCTGTTGTGTGGGAAAAGTGACTGCAACCAACAGGAGCAGATGCGATTTGAGAATTTGTGGAAATAAGCAGCCAGAAATTAGGATGGCGGCCTGCGGTAGCAGAAGCACGTTCTTCTGGAGATATTCCCACTTCTCAAGCATTCCTAAGTGCCACCTGCAAAGCGGTGCAGGAAAGAACACCTTGTGATCACCAAGGTGTTGTCAGGATGAGGAACTCATTAAGGTGGAGGAGGCCAGTCCCTGCCTTTCTGAGGTATCGTTGGATAAGCATCTCCTCAACGTCTTGAGAAATCCAGGGTAGATCAATCAACAGGGTTTGTGTGGCTGCCCAACTTGTTCTTCAGGCTGAAAGCCCAAATTGTAGGCGCTTTCACATGAGAAGGCTGGTCTTCCACTCGGGCCAAACAGAGAAAGGTAGTCCAGCCGTAGGGACGAGGTGTCAGGTGCAAGCAAGCCAAGCCATTTGTGAATAACAAAAGGCAGACACTTTATTACTGACCGCCTCTGTTACGAGAATCTTCCCAGATTGCTTGCCTTCCCCTGAGAACGACCAGCTATAGTAATTTCCTATAGTAAGTGTAGGGTGGGCAAGAGAAGAAGGGGACGACAGAGAATGAGGTGGCTGGATGGAGTCACTGAAGCAGTAGACGTGAGCTTAAATGGACTCCAGAAGATGGCGGAGGACAGGAAGGCCTGGAGGAACGTTGTCCACGGGGTCGCGATGGGTCGGACACGACTTCGCAACTAACAACAACAAAGTATAGGGAAAAAAGGAAAGAAATGGAGAAGATTGATATAAATAAAAAGAATGACCAGTTTCCAGGTAGTCCTCGACTTACAACAATTCATTTAGTGATTGTTCAAAGTTACAACGGCACTGAAAAAAGTGACATGATCGTTCAACAATCGTTGCGGCGTCCCGAGGGTCACGTGATCAAAGTCTGTACGCTTGGCAGCCGGTATGTATTTAGGATGGTCACAGTGTCCCGGGGTCATGTGATCCCCTTTTTGCGACCTTCTGACGAGCAAAGTCGACGGGGGAAGCCAGATTCACTTAACAACCTGTGTTGCTAATTTAACAGCTGAGGTGTTTCACGCCACAACCGTGGCAAGAAAGGTCGCACAATGGGGCAAAACATACTTCACAACTGTCTTGCTCAGCAACAGAAATGTTGGGCTCCATCGTAGTCGTGGGTCGAGGACTAGCAGATCCATTTAACGACCGTGTGCCTGACTTAGCAACTGCAGTGATCCACTTAACCACGATGGCA
Organism: Azemiops feae; assembly: GCA_023970755.1. Taxonomy (NCBI): domain Eukaryota; kingdom Metazoa; phylum Chordata; class Lepidosauria; order Squamata; family Viperidae; genus Azemiops; species Azemiops feae. The sequence goes on along the minus strand of JALGBA010003891.1, from coordinate 219,455 downwards.
AGGCAGTTGGTTAACAAGATTGTTAAGTGAGCTTGGCTCTCCCCCCCCCCCTTGACTTTGCTTCTCAGGAGGTCACGAAAATGTTGATACCGTGATGTTAGACAACTGGAAAAATATGAGCCAGTTGCGAAGCGGCCGAATTTCGATCCCGTGACCCTGGGGATGCTGCAACGGTCGTCAAGTGTGAAAAACGGTCATAAGTCACTTTTCTCAGTGCCGTTGTAACTTGGAATGGCCACTAAAATGAGTGGTTGTAAGTTTCAAGGACTACCTGTAGTGCAAATGGTCCCGTCTAGATGATGATGATGATGATAATAATAATAAAGTTGGAAGGGACCTTGGAGGTCTTCTAGTCCAACCCCCTGCTCAGGCAGGAAACCCTATACCAGTAGTGGCGAACCTATGGCACGAGTGCCAGAGGTGGCACTCAGAGCCCTCTCTGTGGGCACTCATGCCGTTGCCCCAGATCCACCTCCCCCCATGGCCCCCTCCTCACCAGCAAGCCCCCCGGAGGAGAGTCGCCCCCGAGCACAGCCGGCGCGGAGCAGTGCAGCCAAGGACATGGCAGCCGGGCAGCAGGGACAAGACTTTGCCCTTGTGCCCCGTCGCGCACAGATGATGCTGCGGGGCGCAGGCGGAGGACATGGCCGCCATGGCACTACTGGGCCACCTGGGCAATCTGTGGCGGGCCGTGGAGACAGTGGGTGGTCCTGCGGGCAGGCGGGGCCGGGGCGGGAATGGAGGTGGGGCAGGCGGGGCCGGTTTTTTGGCACTTGGTCTCTATAAGGTTCGCCGTCACTGCCCTATACCATTTCGGACAAATGGCTATTCAGTCTGTTCTTGAAAACTTCCAGTGTTGGAGCATTCACCGCTTCTGGAGGTAGGTTGTTCCACTGGTTAATTGTTCTAACTGTGAGGAAGTTTCTCCTTAGTTCCAGGTTGCTTCTCTCCTTGATTAGTTTCCATCCGTTGCTTCTTGTCCTGCCTTCAGGCGCTTTGGAGAATAGGTTGACCCCCCTCTTCTTTGGTGCAACCCGAGATATTGGAACATGCTGGTTAGGTATGGTGGAAAGGGCGGAGCAACTCCGGAGCAACTGGGGAAGGATATTTTTGCCACCGCTGCCCACGAGCAGAAACCGAGGCCCACAGAAGCGCTGCCGTGTCCTTTAAACACCCCGCCTCGCCTCGGTTTGCAACAACTTGCTAGACTGCTTTAGGCCCTCCGATGTTCATCCTGCATGGTGCAACCTAATTGTTTTGTGTGTTCTGAGAAGGGCAGTAGATGCCCAGTGTCTCCCTCCGAGGGTTAACCAAAGATCATTTCCTTAAGGGAGAACGGGTTTAAGAGAGACATTATTCAGAACGTTATCAGCTTCTCTCTGCAGGCAAAAGGATATGCATCTACTTTTAGGCTTCTAAACAAAACAAAACAAAAAAGAACCAATCTAAAGGCCGGGAAAGGGAGAAAACAACTTTCCCGCGATTTAAAGATTGGCCGTAAAACTCTGGGTTACCGAAAACTTAGCCAGCCTGGCATTGGTGAACCTCATTCATTAACAGTCTTGCCGGTGAGGTCTCCGTATCTCGGTGTTCATTTTATACTTTAATCTGGTTACCCAGCCCTTAATTGTCCTATTCCAAAGGGAAGGGGAAAAAAAAAGAGCTTTAGGTGCGGCATTTTATCTCTGCAAAAGCTCGGACGAAGTTGGGGAGGTTTTGATGCGCTCCCGTTTTCTTGGCTTTCTCTCTGGAATGGCAGATCTGATGGGGCAGGACAGAGAAGCCAACTGTGCTTAGCAGCGGATACTATCCAGAGGAAAAAGAACACCTGGCCAGAGGCAAACATTGTATGTGCATCTGTACGTACCGATGTGCAGGGAGATTATCTCTGCAAAAGAAATACCTGGAAATTAAGAGTCTTCCACTCCGTCCGGCTGGGGAGCTCTCCACGATATCCAACGTTTGTTCTCCACAAATTGGGGTCCCACGTGACTCACATTGTGACCGGCTGTAAATATACGGGTCCAGTTTTTTTTTTTTTTTTGCACATAAACGATGCTGCACTTCAGTGGTTAGATGGCCTAGATATCTGAATATAGGTCTTTTCAACATTCAAATTTTACAGTGTTTTCTAGGTGAAACGTTAATCCGTATTGCAAGTTCGTGTACGATATGCCGTACGCTAAATAAGCAATTACGTTCTCCTCTCCATCCTGCTCCCGCCCTTGCCATTTTTAAACGGGTTGTGGGGTTCTGGATTTAGAATAGAATAACAGAGTTGGAAGGGACCTTGTAGGTCATCTAGTCCAACCCTCCCCTGCCCAAGCAGGAGACCCTACGCCATTTCTGACAGATGGCAGTCCAGTCTCTTCTTGAAAGCTTCCAGCGATAAAACTCCCCCAACTCCCCCCAACTAATACAGGTAGTCCTTAACCTATGACCACAACAGACCCTAAAATTTGGTTGCTAAGCAAGATAGTTGTTAAGAGAGTTTTGCCCGCTTTTACAACCTTTCTTGCCACCACTAAGTTGAATAACATGGTTGTTAAGTGAATCTGGCTTCCCCATTGACTTTGCTTGTCAGAAGGTCGCAAAAGGTGATCACATGACCCCGGGACACTGCGACCGTCATAAATACAAGTCAGTTAAAAAGCATCCAAATTTTGATTACATGATTACAATGGTCGTTAAGTGTGAAAAAGAGTCACAAGTCACTTTTTCCAGTGTTGTTGTGACTTTGAATGATCACTAAACGGTCAGTGTTGTAAGTCAAGGACTACCTGTATTCATAAAGTGTTTCAATGTCCACTTTATAACAAAATAATGGCTCACCTATTTTTTTATTTGCAACATTTTCTCCTGTGTTATTTATTAATGTGTTCTGTTCGGCTTCTGATTCTGATCTTTTCATGTTTTAAAATCACCCCATTTGTCCAGAGAACTTGTTGTTGACCGTAAAAATAAAAAGCACAGTGATTTAACTTCTGAACCAGAAAACTATTTTTTTTCCCTTAAGCGCAATGTGGAATGTGGACTTCATATTCCTACCACGGTTTATTTACCTCTTTGACAAACGGACAAATAATATTTATGGGTCTCATGGCAACCATTTTGTTGCCTCAGAATAGGAATAATGTACATCTCAAGCCCGAATGGAATTTGCCTTTTCCAAAACTGCATTAAAAAAAAAAAAAAGGTCCTAAAACCAAATCGAAAAGCAAACAAAAAAGTTTTGATTCCTGTTCTGATTTGAATGCGAGTCTGGTCAAGATTGACCAGTGACTAAGTGGAAAAGAATTTTAAATTTCTGATTTAAAATTCTTCTGCTACTGTTTACATAAAGCTCAGCTTCTTTCTTTAGCTGTGTTTTAATTCCCAGCCTAGCAGTCTTTTAAAAGAACGCGTGCCAAAGTTTAAAAGAGAGGGGTGCTCCTGAAAATCCGCCAGGTTTAATTCGGACACGTGATAGGCCGACTAAGCCTCCCATTTTGGTAGAGCATCTTGCATTAAACTTCCCGGCTGCAGAAGAAACCTGATTTTTTTTCAATTTGCAGGCTAGCATAAAGTTGGCAGCCTCTGGCCAACGTCTGATCACAAATTAAGGCAATGTTGGTGAGGATTGCCCTGGTCTGCTGAACGAGTTTTCTCTTCATTCTGAGGATATTTTCAATATGCACAAGTGAGTTTCTCTTTCTTCTTTTAATCACTCCTATGAAAAATACCCGCATCTAGGTGGCAAAACCCATATATTTAAATAACCCTGTTTTCTCACCACTTAGGCTCAGGCCTTTCCTGAACATTAGCCCCAAAGATACGAAGGAAAAACATGCTGACTAAAACGCATCCATGCACTGCTCACAGTTATTTCCATGGGCCTGTTATTCCAGTTAAATACAAGGAATTTTAAATCTGAATTTCAAAACGCAGAATACGATGGATCCTTAGTGTTATTGGCCAGTATCTTTTGGTTCTGAGATAAAAGAGACAGAAAAGAAGCTGTATCTTAAATGCAGGGGGTCTCTGAATGTGGCGATTTTAAAACTTGTGGACTTCAACTCCCAGAATTCCTGGCTGGCTGAGGAATTCTGGGAGTTGAAGTCCATGAGTCATAAAGTTGCCAAGCTTGGAGACCCCTGCTTTAAAGTCTTGGTTGAAAAAGTAGAAATGAATACATGGATTGAGTCTCCATCACATCCGCATCCAGAAATCTATAGAACCTTCCACAACATGAGGAAAACATATATATAAAAAAAGTAAAACAACTAAGTCCTAAAAATAATTCTGAGGCAAATTTCAAAATAGTTGCAGTGCCTTCCAGATATCTATTTCTAGGAAGTGCTTGGATAAACTACAGTTAGTTCTTGACTTAACTATCATTCGTTTAGTGACTGTTCAAAGTTACATCGGCACTGTAAAAAGGGACATATGACCGTTACAAACCATTACAGCATCCCCCTGGTCACGTGATCAAAATCTGGATGCTGGGCAACTGGCATGTACTTATGACTGTTGCAGCGTCCTAGGCTAATATGATCCACTTTTGCAAACTTCTGACAAGCAAAGTCAAATCGGGAAGCCAGATCCACTTAACAATTGTGTTACCAACTAACAACTGCAGTAATCCACTTAACAACTGTGGCAAGATAGGTTGTAAAATGAGGCCAAATTTATTTACTAACTGTCTCACTTAGCAAGGGAAATTTTGGGATCAATTGTGGTTCGAAGTCGAAAGCTACCTGTATGGTAGCAAATTTTAAAATAGCCACGGTGTCTTCTAAATATCAAACCTGAGTTTAAAAAAAAAATCTATTTCTAAGAAGCGTTTGGATGAACCTTTTTGACATGAGCAAAGTGAGAATCTGTTCTTTTTCAAAGATGGAGTCTTTTTGAATCTTAATTCTACTGGGCTTTGGAGGGGAGAGAAAAATTTTAATTCGTATTTTCAGTTGGAGAAGAGAAACATACCATCCCAATAGACAAACGCACACCCAAAAGAAAAGGGAAGTTATTACACAAAAAGCTAAGGCAAATTTATTTATGTTCTCGTAAAAAAAAAAAAAATGGGAGGAGGAAAAAAAAAAAACAAGGAGAAAGTAAAGTTTCAAATACTCCCATCAGAAAAATATCTACCAGTCATTTACTCCATCCTGAGTCACATCTGATTTTCTAGCTTTGCAGAGGCTGTGTAAATCACTCCAAGGGCTTCAAAAGGATCATAGCCTCTCCCGCTTCTTAAACCAGGCAAACACAAACTTGGAAAAGGCGGCAATATTTACAAAAGTCTCTGCTGATTGTTCTTCTGGCTGGTGAGTCCATAAATTCTCAATTCATGTCTGTCACACTTGGTGAAGGAGGAGAGAGAGAGAGACAGAGAGAGTGAGAGACAACTGGAGGGACAGAATTGTGTCTTAAGATTGTGCATCTTTGTGGTTCCTCCAAGAATCCAAATCCTCAGAAATGTGATGGCAACGGACAGGCAGCAGCAGCTGGACCGAATCCCTCTGAAAGAGGACTTGGGAGCAGGAAGGTCCAGGGCCCCTGCCCAACAATTCTCCACAACCTCAGTGTGCTTTGTGTTTCCCCTTTTTGTGTTTTTTGTCCTTCTTTTTGCTGGCGCATCTGGAGCAGAACCACTGTATCTCTTCTGGAGGAGCAGCCGTGATGCCGACGCAAGGCCTGCAAAGGAAAAGGACAAGGAGTGAAGGCGGCAGAGAAGGAGAACCAATTCCTACAAACTGAACAGGATTAAATAATTACAGGTAGTCCTTGACTTACGGCCACGGCTGAGCCCCAAATTTCTGTGGCTAAGCGAAACCGTCGTTAAGTGAGGTTTGCCCCGTTTTAATGATCTTTCTTGCCCCGGGTGTTAAGTGAATCACCGCAGGGGTTAAGTTAGTCACACACGGCTGTTAATTTAAATCTGGCTTCCTCACTGACTTTGCTTGTCGGAAGGTCGCAAAAGGGGATCACGTGACCCCGGGATGCTGCAACCATCATAAGTACATGCCAGTTGCAAAGCGTCGGAATTTTGATCACCTGACCCTGGGGATGCTGAGACGGGTTGTACAGTAAGTGTGAAAAAAACCCCCCAGTCCTAAGTGACTTTCTTCAGTGCCGTCGTAACTTCGAATAGTCACTAAACGAATCAGCGTAAGTCACTGTAATTTGATTTAAAGGCAAGTGAGGAACAGTTCACCATCCTGTGATGGTGGTTTGATAGAACGTGGGTTTAAAAAAAAAAAAGCAATACGTTTTGTTTGAGGATGGCTTCACTTTCACACACACACACACACACACACACACACACACACACACACACACACACACACACACACGAAATGATATGGGGCATCGCCTACACGGAAGAGATTCCACGATTTTAACTTAAGTGGCGTCAGCGCTGATCTCGTGCTTTCCCCCACCTCAAAATCTCCTGTAGATATGAATAAAACGAGGCACCGGTGGATTTACACAAGGGTTATTTCCTGTAGTTTCTCATGAAACGTGTCCTTAGATACTTAGAACAGCTGTGTATCTCTGAGTATTAGCGTTACGTGTTTTCTCTGAATTGTACTTCCTGATATATATTTTTTTCCACAGCGTGCATAAACTGGAATGCATCTTGTTCATAAATAATTTTCTTTCTGAGGTTTTTTTTTGGTAGCGCTTCCTTTACTGTTTTTAATCATTTTAGGGCCCTGGTTTTTTTTGATTGTAAAGGGTTGTATTTCCCCAGATATGAACACGCACGCCAGAGCTTTTTTAATTACTAATTTAATTACTAAATTAATTAATTAATTAATTAATTAATTAAGCTGAGAAATACAGGAAATTAAAAGGTTGAAGGAAAAATTTTAAACTTTTTTTTTTTTTAATAGCCACTGAGATCAGTTGTCTGTTTAAAATGTGTACAACGATTACTCAGTTCGCTGAATAAATCCTTTCAGTTGTAGAACGGGTCTATTTTTCAGTTCCGAAAAAATACTCTTTAGGATTATTTAAGTAATGAAAATTCAGGGAATGCTATATTCACACCAGTGCTTTGCAAGAAGGAATTCAATACCGCAAACAGGACGAACAGGCCAAATGTATCACTTTGGCTGCTAGCGAAGCCTGTTTGCCCAAGATAGGGGTCTATAAAATCATTTAAAATGAGGGCTTGTGTTAGGCCTGGGGATGGAATGCCCCCAAAACAGGAAGGGCTGGGGAAAAAAATAAACCAGATTTAACTTGATTTTACATTTACTTATGGTAGGAGGAGGAGGTGGCAGAACCTGGGGGCGGAGTTAAAAGAGGAATGAGTGCAGAATTTCTAGGTAGCCACAAGCAGACTAAAGTCCAACTCTCCTTGAATTCTGTTGGTCTTTATCTAACTCCAAGCAGGTGCTAACAGTTAGTTGAGAAGATTCTTGTACTTAAAAGTTTTTTTTAGCAATAAATCAGTTTAATTGGACCTTCACATGTGGACTTGATCTTTCGTGCCTGATACTATTAAATATAGTATCTATATCCATCCATCCATCCATCATGCCAGCCAGCCAGCCTTTATTATTTTTACAAATAATTCAAGGGGGCAAACATATCCAACTCAGTTTCTTCCTTCTGTTTTCCTCAAAACAACAACCCTGTGAGGTGAGTTGGGCTGAGAGAAAGGTACTGACCTAAAGTCACCCAGCTGGCTTTCACGCCCAAGGCAGAACTAGAACTCACTGTCTCCTGGTAATTGGCCCAAAGTCATCCAATCGGCTTCCTTGCCTAAAGGCGGGACTAGAACTCACTGTCTCCTGGTGATGGGTCCAAAGTCACATGACCAGCTTTCATACCTAAAGTGGGACTAGAATTCATGGTCTCCTAGTTTCTAGCCTGGTGCCTTAAGCCACTAGACCAGGGGTAGGCAACCTTGACTCTTTTAGGACTCGTGGACTTCAACTCCCAGAATTCCTGAGCCAGCCATGCTGAGGAGAAAGGGAGAGGTTTCCAAGCTGAGCCATGCTGCCTCAGGAATTCTGGGAGTTGAAGTCCACGAGTCATAAAAGAGCCAAGGTTGCCTACCCCTGCACTAGACCAAACCAAGATTATTTGCATGTACTTTAATGTCCTCCTTTCTGCCACCTTGAAACACAGGTTTGAGAAATGATTGCAGGTAGACCAAAAGACCCAATTTGGACAGTTTTTTGTGTTTTGGACACTTTTAGTGTTGAGATCTTGTCTGAATGCTTCCAGCTGATTACAATAGGTTGACAGCACTGCAATCTTAGATAATAAACCATCATTTTCCAAGGAGAACACCGTATCGTGTGTAGGCCTGGGACTACAACTCCCAGAATTCCCACAACGGTTCCACCACATGACTTCGAAAGCTGAGCGTGGCCTCCACCACTTACCAGTGATACCAATCGTCACAATCGTCACACCCAATCATTGGGCTGCCGTCGTCCGGCTTTTCGCAACCGGGACAGATCCATATCTTGTTTCCCCACTCATCTCGGATCTGGAGGGAGAGAAAAGGAGGGAGAAAGTGAAGACTCAAAGGGGCCGAAGAAGCCTCGTTTCGTGTAACTTTCTACATGTTCCTACAACAGCTGTCTTTAGCATAGCGTTTCTTAACCTTGACAGCTCTAAGCTGTGTGGATTTCAACTCCCAGAATTCCCCAGCCCAAAGTGCTGGCTGGGGAATTCTGGGATTTGAAGTCCACACAGCTTAAAGTTGCTGAGGTTAAGAAAGACTGATTTAATAGCTCAAGGATGGGAGGTGGGGGAGAAGCAGAAGAGATCCCACCGAATTATTTGAACAAACTATGAGTGTGCATACAGGCACGCAGCCTTCTGTAACAACAATATCAATGGTAATATATTAGATTTATCAGGAAGCTAGATCAGAGAAGCTCAAGGCAAGTTACAACTGAAAAACTCAATAAAAACAACGATATACATAAAATAAACAACTTCCTGCTTTGGAGAAGTACAGAAAAAACAATGTCAACCATTCTGATTCACGACTGGGAGGATTGCAGCCCATGGCTTGTTGAAAAGGCCAGCTTGTCAATGAAGATTAATCTTGATGAAGATTCTCAGTTATCCAGGTACAGTTGAATAATTGCAACTGGACTCCATTTCAACGATTCAACCTTTAGACAACTTCAGACCACGTTCAGACAACTTGTCAATGCTTTTCTAAAGCAGAAGAGTCAAGCAGACCTTGGGGGGGGGGGAAAGTATTTCAGGAGTGTAACAGGAGTCGTTATTTCTTAAAAAAAAAACCCAACAACCTCACACATGTCTGAAAAAGTCTCTATACTGCATTGGTAAATATACAAATTCTGCAAATGCTAAAAGTCTAAACCTTCTATAAGCAACCTTTGGGTTGTGCAGAAAACCAACATTTGGCCCAGATCTAACCCTGATGACGAGAAGCATCTGAAAGCCTAATGGATAGCTGCTAAGTGTTTGCATGTAAACACTTAAATTAAATCAGAAGCAAAAACTTGAAGGCTAGAACTAAGGAGAAATTTCCTGACGGCAAGAACAATTAACCAGCGGAAGGACTTGCCTCCAGAAGCTGTGGGTGCTCCAACACTGGAAGTTTTTAAGAAGAGACTGGACAGTCACTTGTCTGAAATGGTATAGGGTCTCCTGCTTGAGCAGGGGGCTGGACTAGAAGACCTCCAAGGTCCCTTCCAACTCTTGTTATTCATATTATTCTGTTAAGTTGGCTTGTTCTGAGAGCTCAGTTCCAGAACAAGCCAACAAACCGAGCCTGGGATGGAATAATGTTGGTGTGCCAACTGTGTTCTACGCACCTGACAGAGAAGTTCACGACCCAAAGGCCATCACCCCCCCCTTCTGATTCAGAAGGCAAGTTGGTTTGCTGAAGGGATAACCAAGCAAATCCCAATCATTGGCTTCCGTTGCCAAAGGGCCACCTCAACCTGGCACCCTCCATTTGACTCGGTCTGTAAGCTCTTGTGCCCTCCACCCACCGAGCCAGGCACCTTGCCAGCCGTGGATAACGGGACTTGTAATCTGAATCAGAATTGAGGAAGCTTCTTGGATAAGAATCGAAATGTTTTCAAAGAAACCCCCCCCCCCAAGAAAGTCTAGTTGCCTTTTGGAAAAGCACCTCTGGGACAGCCGTGCCCTGGATGATTGAGAATCTCCACAGACTTGCCGTCTGATGGCTTGGAAGATGCCAGGGCTAGATTGGCGAAAGCAAGACTTCCCAACAGGGAGCCGAAACCGGTTACGGCCCTACCATGGCTCCTTCCATTCATTCTGCGCTGCCTCGGCCGCCTCCCTCTGTCCCTCCTCCCTGCCTTGCTGAAGACCGTCTTGGCAATGTGCGTCTAATATATACCGCGCAGGCATTTCTTTAGGTTGCTGGGTTAGTACTTATTAGCCAAAGTCATCCAACTCAGCTCACTGATAAGATCAAGGGTATAAAAAATAGTTACTGAGTAACTTTCCATTCCTTTGACATTTGTCACACCACGACATTTATGGAAGGGTAAGTGGGGGGGGGGAGAGAGAGAGACAGAGAGAAAGAGGGAGAGAGAGAGAGAGAGAGAGAGAGAGAGAGAGAGAGGAAGAGAGTCAGACAGAGAGGGAGAGAGAGAGACAGAGAGAAAGAGAGACAGAGACAGAGAGAGGGAGAGAGAGAGAGAGAGAGAGAGAGGAAGAGAGTCAGAGACAGAGAGGGAGAGAGAGAGACAGAGAGACAGAGACAGAGAGAAAAGGAGAGATAGAGAGGGAAAGAGAGACGGAGAGGGAGACAGAGAAAGAGAGACAGAGAAAGAGGGAGACAGAGAGAGATGGAGAGAGAGAGAATTAGAAAGTTTATAGCACTTTGCAGCAGGCTGCTTGAGGCTGGCTCTTCTATTCATTATGGGGCACATTCAGGATATAATACATGCTGCTAATTAAGTTAATTGCAGCAATCCTATTTTGGACAAAATGCACACTGGAATTCTGGCTTCTTAATGATTTTAGAAAGGTCTCTCTCCTTTGTCAACATATGAGAAACTTTCCAACTCTTAGGCCGTTTGATTTTAATTGCCTTAAATGCAAATAAATCTGAGCCTAAACGTATGGGATTCCATCTACATTTATGGGGCACATTTATAACATATATTATTGAACAATTATTAGTCTAAGGAATGGCATCTCGATAGAACACGATGAGTGTCAGCCTATTTTCAACTGACAGATGAAATGAATGTAAAAACTTAATTCTCTAAATGTAAAGATATAGCCAGCTATGAATATATAAATAGTCTGTCTTCCTCCGGCGTGAGTATTTCTGTTTTGTGACTGCTTCTTTCCTATGTTGAAGGAAACAAAATGAGCAAAAGCTGCAAAGAGTTACAGCAGCCTAAGAAAGCAAAATGAGAGTTGAGCTGCATGTAAATTTAAGAAATATTTATTTAACTCAATGCCGCCCATCTCACCGAGTGATTGTAGAGAAATAAAAAAGCAGAAAGACTGACTTATATGCTTAAATTTCCCCATTACACCCATGGTTCTGCCATTAATAAACTAAGAAAGCTCTCGATTAAAGTGATATAATAATTGCCTGGTTAAGTTAGGTGATGTATGACGTTAAACCACTGTTTGCCTAAAATGGTTCGCTGAATAAATCTTAATTGGAATGGGTTTGACAATACGGTGAATCGTGAGCCTGGGTTGACAAACCACCCTTCACACAAACTCGCATGCCAGCAAGGAAATGACCGTTTCTTCGTGCAATCTCTGAACTCAACCATTGATAAGGCCTCGGGCTTTTTAGCCCAGGTCTGCCTCTGAACCCAGGTGTATCAGCCCAGAAAGTTCAAGCAACGGTTCTGACATACCTAAGCCAACATGTCACAAGCTTCTGACTGACCGAAAGCTGGAATTGCATAATGCATAATTGTAGGTGAAAGAATTCAGTTTAACGACAACTGCTGGGATTTAGCTTGGATGGAATTAATATGGAAAACCATATCTCTGAGGTAAAATGTTTGCCATTTCTGGATCCCCTCCAGAAATGACGGCAGATTTGCAAACAGGAAAAGCTTTGTTTGAGAAGTATAAAACGCAGGGCACTACATGACGCCAATCCAGAATCGGCAGACAAGAGTTTTAACATGCCAGGAAAGTTATTTTTGGTGCTCTTTTCTACAGAAGAGGTGAGCAGTAACTGACCTACTGAGGTGATTTTTTTTCTTTCTCAGTGGGCGAATGGCTGCAAAAGCCGATGGAGTTAGCAGGAATGGTGAAATTGGCTGCTTTGATTTTTTTTTTTTTTTAAAGAACAAAATGAGTTTTGTTTCTCCTCGGAAACCACTTTTGGACTTTGTGTTCGAGGTGGACAAAAAAAAATGTAGATGAAATTTTGATTTTGGGTTTTGCTGATTAGATAGGTCTGTCGTTATAGAAATGGCCAGTGTATATTATTAGGCAAAAGTAAAAAGTTGAAGCTGAATGTCGTTACCTTATTTTACTGCGCCAAAAGGAGTCGGAAGCCACTGTTTTTCTTTTTCTTTTCCCCTTTTCCCTCCCTTGTTTCCCCCTTGTTTTCATTTCTCTTTGTATTTCCGTATTTTGATGAACTCATAAAATATTGCACGGGAAAAAAGAAAGAAACGGAGCAGATTGATATAAATAAAAAGAGTGACCAGTTTGCAGGTAGTCCTCGACTTACAGCAATTTATTGAGTGACGGTTCGAAGTTACAACGGCACTGGAAAAGGGACTTACGGCCGTTTTTCACACCTATGACCCTTGCAGCATCCCCAGGCTCAGGTGATCAAAATTCAGAGGGTTGGCAACTGGCATGTACTTATGATGGTTGCAGTGTCCCGGGGTCACGTGATCCCCTTTTGCGACCTTCTGACAAGCAATGTCAAAGGGGAAGCCAGATTCGCTTGACGAGCATGCTATTAACTAAACAGCTGCAGTGTTTCACTTAAGAACAGCAGCCAGAGCGGTCTTCAAATGGGGCAAAACTCACTTAACAACTGTCTTGCTTTAGCAACAGCAATTCTGGGCTCAATTGTTGTCGTAAGTTGAGGACTCCCTGTACTTTTTAGGTTGCCTTCATTGACATGATAATCCTCCCAAGTTTTGGCAAGCTGCTACCTCTCCTGCAGAAGATAATCTTAATAATAATAATAATAATAAAGTTGGAAGGGACCTTGGAGGTCATCGAGTCCAACCCCCTGTTCAGGCAGGAAACCTTATACCATTTCGGACAAATGGCTGTCCAGTCTCTTCTTAAAAACTTCCAGTGTTGGAGCATTCACCGCTTCTGGAGGCAGGTTGTTCCACTGGTTAATTGTTCTAACTGTCAGGAAGTTTCTCCTCAGTTCCAGGTTGCTTCTCTCCTTGACTAGTTTCCATCCGTTGCTTCTTGTCCTGCCCTCAGGCGCCTTGGAGAATAGCTTGACTCCCTCTTCTTTGTGGCAACCCCTGAGATATTGGAACACTGCTATCATGTCACCCCTAGTCCTTCTTTTCATTAAACTAGACATACCCAATTCCAGCAAATGTTCCTGATATGCTTTAGCCTCTTGGTGAGATGCATCAAACACCAGCAGCACAGGAACCTGGCTTGCCGCGTTCGTACGTACGGCCAAACTAACTGCAGCTCAGCTAACTAACCAGAACAAGGGTATAAGGGAGCCCTCCTCCCCCCCCCTTCCTGGCTGTGAATGATGGGAGCTGCAGATTGCTTCCTCCTGAGGACACTGCATTGTGGAAGGCACCATTTGTGTATTTCACTGAAGTTCTATCTGATCAAGATGAAGGCTGATTACATTTGAATTGTAGTTGAATGCTGACCTCGAACGTCCTGTTTGGCTAAAAGTCAGCCCCCCTGTGGTTAGTTACTCATTTCTGAAAAAACGAGGAGGGAACTTCTCTCTCTCTCTCTCTCTCTCTCTCTCATACTCCCCTTTTCCTATTTCCTGCCTATTGCACTTTCTGCTACGTATGATGTGCCAGGGAAGAGAACCTGCCCTCGTTTAGGACCATCTTTTCATCTTCAGAGCTAAAAGAAACAATGAACTTGGCTGTAGGTTTATGCATCTCTAGCTTTCTCTGGAGAGCCAATATTTGCTCCAGCCACAGCAGGTTAGTTGCACTTAGATCCTTACTCAGATCTAAGGGAAATCCATGTGCCAGAGGTGTACATTCGAGAGTTCACTTCCCTGTTTGTGGACAGTGAGTATTCGGTGGGGCTCCGAAACTCAGCACTGCAAAGGTACAGCCCAGCCCCCAGACCAGTGAAAAACAGCCTTCAGCCGACGTTCAGCTGCCCCATCTTTCAGTCATTGGGTTAAGTGGTTGTGTGAACAGGACTTGTGAGTTAAGAGTGGGGCGGAGGGGAAAAAAAAAAAAAACCAACGGAGAAGAGTTGGCTTTTCAAGCTCTCCGATCTGTCTGCCTCGAGAAACGATGGATGGAAACACTGGAGGCTTTTAAGAAGAGAGGGGACAGCCATTTTGTCTGAAATGGCATAGGGTATCCTGCTCGAGCAGTGGGTTGGACTAGAAGACCTCCAAGGTCCCTTCCAGCTCTGTTATTGTGTTAGAAGAGCATGTTTGTAGCCCAGGGTTGAAATGAGGGGTCCTTGGTGCTCTCTGAGCTTGCTGGTTTTCTTGCAGACGTTTTGTTACCCAACTGGGTAACATCATCAGTGCTAGAAGGGAGTGAGGTTTGCTTCTTATTATATACTAGTAGCTGGCCCTCTCAGTATTGGTGGGAGTGTTCTTTGTGGTTTCTTCATTAGGCTGTTGCTTATCGTTAGTTTGTTTGTCTGCACTGGTAGTTTCTTGATTGAGGTACTATTTGCCTGATTATTGGTCTAATATCTATCTATCTATCTATCTATCTATCTATCTATCTATCTATCTATCTATCTATCTATCTATCTATCTATCTATCTATCTATCTATCTATCTATCTATCTATCTATCTATCTATCTATCTATCTATCTATCTATCTATCTATCTATCTATCTATCTATCTATCTATCTATCCATCCATCCATCCATCCATCCATCCATCCATCCATCCATCCATCCATCCATCCATCCATCCATCCATCCATCCAGTTTGTGTGTGTGTGTGTATACGCATATATCAGCATGCATAATTCCCTAAACACAAGAAGTCAATTCCTAGCATAATTAAGAATATGCTTCTACCGTAAAGATTGTTTTTTTTGAAAGAGTCATAGTAAGAGGAGTCCTATTATTATCCTTTAACTTAAGTAACAATAGCAAGAAAATATCATATTCTTTTAACTGTATTCCTTCGTATTTTTTGTGATCAAGACATATGCCTTTTTACAAAGCTTCTTTGTATCTCTTATATCGGTTCATCTTAAGATGTTTACACCCATATATATATTTGATAAGTCTCAGAGGCATCTAAATATGCATTGCTGATTTTTTAAGCTTTTAAAGGCCAAAGTAATACGCCAGGGATTCAGGTATTTGCATCCCTTTCAAGATGGAGCAAGTCTAACAATCAAATTTCATCATTCCAGCACTTGATATAGAATCTTATTCACCGGAATACATGTAACATGAAGCGCCACGGGTTAAAAATATTTCGATCCTGACAATTACCTTGGGCATTACAAATCTGTCATGGTGAAGGATGACTTTTTATTGGTGAACTATGGAAATAAGAGTCGAAATCTGATCGGTTCAAGTGCTTGGACGACGTGAGATTTAGTAGTAAGCCTCAGAAACATTTGCCTCATGTACCTGTTTTGGGAAATTTCTCAACAGATCGAACCTTTCTGTTTTACTCATAACTTACTAAAAAAAAGTTTTTGCCACTGTTTGTTGAGGTTATTTTTTTCCTGATAAGATCACTTTATTCTCCACACACACCCCGAGTTCAATGTAGTTCATATTGTAGGTAAAATGGTGGTAGCTTTTACTAATGACTTTGTAAGGGAATTAAATTAAAGCATATTAGCACCAAAAATAAAATTTGGTATCATGTGTATCTTCTCCTTCATAAGCACCTCGTAAGTGTGAGACAAAATGTTTCACCTGAGGAAGCCCACAAACACTTGATTACAAAAAGGTAATTTATTAAAATTTGTCAGCTTGGCACAGGTTATTCCGAGGCTGGTAATCCAACTTTTAATATCCAGGTTTTGTTACTTACCTTGGAACTAGAATGTTGTATTTTGGCTGCCCATCGTAACCAATTCTCTTAAAACTGGTCTGGTATATGCAAGTGTTTAATTGATGTATCAAAGTATGATTGTAAATGGAAACCACTGGATATAGCAATAGCATCTGAGGGTTATATACTGCCCCATATGCTTTATGAGACTCTCTGCGTGGTTTACAAAGTAGAAGCCTAGTTTGCATATTGCCCCCAACAATCTAGGTCAGGGGTCTTCAAACCTGGCCCTTTTATGACTTGTGGACTTCAACTCCCAGAATTCCTCAGCCAGCCTCCATTTTGTTTGTTAGATTTAAGACAGGGGTCTTCCAACTTGGCCCTTTTATGACTTGTGGACTTTAACTCCCAGAATTCCTCAGCCAGGCACGCTGGCTGAGGAATTCTGGGAATCGAAGTCCACAAGTCATAAAAGGGCCAAGTTTGAAGGCCCCTAATCTAGGTCCTCATTTTACTGATCTGGGGAAGATGGAAGGTTGAGTCAACCTGCAACCCGTCTGGATCCAACTCCAGGCTGTGGGCAGAGTTTGCCTGCACTTAAGAGGGGTGTGATGGCTCAGCAGTTAAAGAAACTGAGCTTGTCAGCTGGAAAGCTGACAGCCGGGGTTTGAGACCCGAGCACCATGCAATGGGTGAGCTCCCGTTCCTTGCCCCAGCTCCTGCCCAACTAGCAGTTCAAAAGCACGCAAACATGAGTAGATAAATAGGTACCACTTCGGTGGGAAGGCAACAAGTGTTCTGTGTGCTTTGGGTGGCCACATGACCACAGAAAATGTCTTCGGACAATGGTGGCTCCCTTGGCTAAGAAACAAGAGTTGAGCACCGTGTTCTAAAGCCGGACACGCCTGGACAGGGAAACCTTTACCCTTTATTGCACTGAAACCATTGTCTCCCCAGGGCTTCTGGTGCTGTTAAGGATCTAATAAAAGCATTGAAGGAACCCAAGAGGTGGGATGACGACATGTTCCCAATGAAACACATTAAGCCACCTACCACGTAATTACTGACGGTCTCTGTCACAACGCTTCGAACAGGGACTTTAGAGCTTCCCATGGCAGACGGTGCAGGGGAAGAAGGTGGAATCAGAGCTGGAGCCATGGCAGCTGGGGGCACAGGAGGAACCGTTGAAGGAGGAGGAGGTGGAGGGGTGACGTGGACGGGAGCTGGTGCTGGAGATGGCGGCGGCGGCGGTGTTTTAGGTCGAACCAGGAGAGGTAACGGCTTAGGCTCCGGCGTGGACACCACTTTGCTGATGACACTGTGGGACAAAGAAAGAAAGAGTCGACATAGCATTAGACGATTCATTCAATTAACCCAAAAGATGCCCAGTTAAGTGGAGGAAAAGACGTGATTCTGTTTACAAAGGACAAAAGCAGCAGCAACGGTTCGTCACAGCGTCGGAAAAAATTGTGGAAGGGAAACAAAAGCGACATCAAAACATTCTAATACCGGCAGTCCTTGACTTTCGACCACAACGCAGGCCAAAGTTTCTGTTGCTAAGTGAGCCAGATTCACTTAGCAACCCTGTCACTAGCTGAACAATCGCAGTGGTTCACTTAACAGCCGTGGCAAGGAAGATCATAAAAACGGGGCAAAACAACTGCCCTGGGATTGGACAGGCGGTGCTTTCGATAATTTCCCAGGCTAAGTTTTTCTAAGTTTCATATGAACAAAGGCTGGGAAAGATGGTCAACGGAATCATTGTGCTCTAGTCTATTTTTTTTTTTCCCAATTGCCCAAGCAGATCCTGGATATGCGAACTCTGTTCTCCGAGGCTTACCGTTTAGCTCGGAGAACAAACCACTGCCAAAAGTCTAAAACCTGACCCACAGGTATTTGCTATTACTTAAAAATGCAAACTCTGTGTTATTGTTTTACTCCGATGATGATGAAAGTAATAACCCTTAATTAGGATAAATAATATTATGTAGTATATATATTATACGCGGCATGCAACTATTAATTGCTACCTTCTTTATAATATAAAGAAAGCAGAGCTGCATTGTAATATATAAACAGAGCACAGCACTTGGCTACCAGCGTGGAATCTATTAAGAGTGGAACAGGCAGGCCCAACATTTAGGTCCAACACGTGCCAAAGAAATCAGCTAATTTGGCAAAGGGAAAAGGAAAAGGAAAAAAAAAAAGGAATCTTGGGGGTTGTAGACCCAACATTTTTGGAGAACACCAGATCAAAGAACAGTGCTTTGGAGAAAGAGAAGCTAAAGGGTTATACAGGTAATCCTCGATTTATGACCAAAATTGAGCCCAAAGTTTCTCTCGCTAAGCCAGACAGTTAAAAAGTAAATTTTGTCCCATTTTACAACCTCTCTCGCCAAAACCGTTACGTGAATCACTGCAGTTGTGAAGTTAGTAACACAATTGTTAAGTGAATCCAGCTTCCCTGTTGACTTTGCTTGTCGGAAGGTCGCAAAAGGGGGAAATCACATCAACCCCACCCACCCCGGGCGCTGCGACCGTCGTTAATTGTGAACCAGTTGCCAAGCGTCTGGATTTTGATCACGGAGATGTTGCAATGGTCACATAAGGGTGAAAAAGAGCCGTAAGTCACTTTTTTCCCCAGTGCCGTTGTAACTTTGAATGTCACTAAACAAATGGTTGTAAGTCAAGGACTACAAATAATAATAATAATAATAATAATAAAGTTGGAAGGGACCTTGGAGGTCATGTAGTCCAACCCCCTGCTCAGGCAGGAAACCCTATACCATTTCAGACTGTCCAGTCTCTTCTTAAAAACTTCCAGTGTTGGAGCATTCACCGCTTCTGGAGGCAGGTTGTTCCACTGGTTAATTGTTCTAACTGTCAGGAAGTTTCTCCTTAGTTCTAGGTTGCTTCTCTCCTTGATGAGTTTCCAACTGTTGCTTCTTGTCCTGCCTTCAGGCGCTTTGGAGAACAGCTTGACTGCCTCTTCTTTGGGGCAACCCCTGAGATATTGGAACACTGCTATCATGTCCCCCCTCGTCCTTCTCTTCATTAAACTAGTAGACATACCCAATTCCAGCAACCGTTCCTTATATGTTTTAGCCTCCAGTCCCCTGATCATTTTTGTTGCTCTTCTCTGTACTCTTTCTAGAGTCTCAACGTCTTTTTTACATCGTGGTGACCAAAACTGGATGCAGTATTCCAAGTGTGGCCTTACCAAGGCCTTATAAAGTGGTATCAACACTTCACGTGATCTTGATTCGATCCCTCTGTTAATGAAGCCCAGCACTGTGTTGGCCTTTTTGGCAGCTGCAGCACACGGCTGGCTCCTATTTAAGGGATTGTCCACTAGGACTCCGAGGTCCCTCTCATATACTTCAAGACTGTAAGTGAATTTTGTTTATAGGGGAAGGTACCTTCAGCATGTCAAAATGGAGAATGTTAAAGACGCCCCAACACACAAGAGAATAATGGAAGCTGGTTCACGTATTAGGAAACTTTTATTTTTCTATGATTATCTAATTAGCATCTTGATTGAGTTTGTCTACATAGCACAGCCTTAGCTTACGAATGGAAAGAAGTATTCAGGATGAACTTAAGAAAGACAGCGCTGCTCTTCAAGTGCAGATTCCCCCAAAGACAAACTAAAACAAGCAAGAAGAGATTGGAGAGCCATTTGTCTGAAATGGTGCAGGGTCTCCCGCTTGGGCAGGGGGGGGGGTTGGACTAGAAGACCTCCGAGGTCCCTTCCAACTCTTGTTGTTCTGCAGTTATTCTGTTAAGCTGTTAAGCTTTTAAAAAGGGAGGAAACACTAAAAAAAAAAAAAAAAACCCTTCGGTAGGGAGCAAGGACAATCTCCTGAAAAGCCAACATTTTTTTTTGAGGGGAAATCGACAGAAAAAATGCCTATTAAAAAAGTAATAAAAGACTTTCGCTAGAAGATGAGAAGGGAAACTCTTCAGCGCCCACAATTGGTTCCGGTTGGCAAGACTGCCCCGACAGCCCACTGTGATTGTGGTGCTCTTGTGCGGTTAAAAGTGCAGCAAGCCTGAAGAATGGGCGATGGGGGCAAACACCACAACAAACCAAGTCTGAAGCACGGTGTTTATTTGAAGCACATAAAATACAAAATACCTGGCGCGTGTTATTTTCAAAGCTAGGTCATGATCGACCCATAACGAAATAAGTGTTCTTGTTATACAGAATTTCGGATGGCTGAATGCTAGTAAGGGTAATTATGTTCTCGGCGCAATCACTGTGTCCCATAGACTCATGTCCTAGAGCAAAAAACAAACAAACAACCTAATGGTATACTTTCCTTCCGACCCATCAAATGTGAATCTTCCTATTGTCAGGCGCAAGCAGATCCATTTATGAAAGGTCCAAGTCAACAACTTTATTGTGTATTACCTATATGACACGAATCTCCCCAGAAAAAAAAAACAGATAAGGTTCCATGGAGCTTGGTAAGAATTATGCCTTTTGCGGCTGCACAAGGACTCAAGGCTAGTTCCCTGCTTGACTCCCTCCTCCCTGCTTGGCTGGGAGTTTCTTAACACCTACTCTTTCTGTGCACAAAGCAGGCAACAAACATCTTGACAAAACTGGACCGAAGGGAAGCTTATTACCGGGTGCGGATTAAGGAGGGGGAACGAATGGAAGACAGCTTTCCAATTGACCCCTGGGTGGTTTCCAATTCGAGGTGATGCTGTTGCAGTGATCCCCTTCTGTGACCTTACGACAAGCAAAGTCAATGGGGGGGGGGAAAGCCAGATTCACATTAACAAGCTTGTTACTAACTTAACAGCTGCAGTGATTCACTTAACAACGGTGGCAGGAAGAGTCTTGAATGAGGCAAAATGTTCTTCATTTAGCAAGAGAAATTTTGGGCTCAATTGTGGCCGTAAGCCGAGGACTACCTGTATTATTTTCCATCTTTGTCCTGCTTCTGTTCTCTAATCTTAAGCATCCATCATCTCTCATCTCCTCACATCTCCATGAGAAGGAGTGACTGACAGGCTGTATTTGAAATGTTTATTTAGAACATGTGGCCTAGTTATCTCAGGTATCACATCCACAATCTAGCTACCACTCCCTTCAGCTAATAATGTTCTCCAGGAGTAGAGGCAGAAACCGACTTGCCTTGCGCCACTTGGATGCGATGGGGTAATTTTCAAGAGGGGTGGTAGACCTTATCACCCCATCTGAAGGCAGGAGACGATAAGTGGCAATGCACAGTAGATAAATCAAAGTCAAATCATTTTAATTATTTCTGTTTATTTCTACATCAAATCTGGAGACCGCCCATCTCTCTCTTGCAGAGCGACCCCTGTTTAATAATGAACGTTGCTTTAGTCTTTCCTTGTGTAGATGAACCTTCAAGACTAATTTACTAACTTAGGTCAAAAAATAAACAAATTACGAGCTATCGGGAGATAAGTCATTGGGAAATTGCCACACTGAAGATTTTCACAACAAGACACAGCAAGATGACACCTGCCAAGCAGCCGTAGAGATACAGTCTGCTTCCCTTGAATATACATATACTCTATGGCGGATTAAAATAATGTCCTGTCCTATCTAAAGAAGCATCATAGTCCAAAGAAAGATATACACTGAATTCTGGCATCTTTGGCTGAAGGACAGCAATAGAAATGCACTTACTTACATACCGCCCCATAATGCTTTACAACACTCTCTGATTGGTTTACAGAATCAGCCTGTTGCCCCCCAACAATCTGGGTCCCCATTTTACCAACCTCAGAAGGATGGAAGGCTGGGTCAACCTTGAGTCGGTCAGGATCGAACCCCTGGCAGTGGGCAGAGTTTGACTGCAATACTGCATTCTCACCACTGCGCCACCAGGGCTCAGTTCTCAATTAGGACACCAGGGAAAAAGAGATTTGTCTGAAAACTTGGACATTACAGTTAGATTTGAGAGGAGAGGTAGTCCTTGACTAACAACCATTTGTTTAGTGACCGTTCAAAGTTACAACGGCACTGGAAAAAGTGACTTATGACCCTTTTTCACACTTACGACCGTTGCAGCATGCCCATGGTCAAGGGATCTAAATTCGGATGCTTGGCAACTGGCTCCTATTTACGGTGGGTGCCGTGTCCCAGGGTCATGTATCCCTTTTTGCAACCTTCTGACAATAGCAATAACAACAACATTTAGACTTATATACCGCTTCACAGTGCTTTACAGGCCTCTCTAAAGCAGTTTACAGAGTCAGCCTATGGCCCACCAACAATCTGGGTCCTCCTTTTACCGACCTCAGAAGGATGGAAGCAGTGGTGGGATTCAGCCGGTTCGCACCACTTCAGCCGAACTAATTTTTTGTTGCCCAGGCCCAGAATAGACGTCCAGAAGTGGCATCCACACAGAGAACCGGCTGTTCGCCTATTTGAATCCCACCACGGGATGGAAGGCTGAGTCAACCTTGAGCCGGTCAGGATCGAACTCCTGGAGTGAGCAGTGAGTTAGTACTTCATTCTAACCACTGTGCCACCATTGACAAGCAAAGTCAATGGGCAAGCCAGATTCACTTCACAACCATTTTACTAACTTAACAACTGTGTCAGGAAAAGTTGTAAAATGGAGCAAAACTCACTTGACGACCGTCTCGCTTAGCAACAAGAAATTTGGGGCTCAATTGTGGTCGTAAGCCTGTTATACCTTCATTCTAGAATAAGACAGCTTCCTAACTTCTACAAAAGGGTGGGATTCTTAAATTTGGTTTAGTATTTGCTATTTAATAAGCCAGCATGCTAAGCCACCCCAAATAGCAAAATCATGCTATTTGATGTATGTCAGAGGCTTGGAACTGTCCAAAGGCCTTGTGGCTTTGCCTAGAAAAAGGCTAACACGATTTCAATATATCAGGTAGTAGAAATAAAACAATACTTTGGACTAAACCCAAGATATAGGTTCTCACCCTTTAACTTTAAATCACAGTAATAGTAGTGGCCTCACATAATTATGCTTTGGAAGGAAAGAAAGCGTCATTTGAGGTGGACTCTCACGTTTTGCAGAAAATAGACGGCATCTTTATTATCAAGAGTTCTTGTTAGAACTGGCTGCAGAGATAATTGGAACCCATGATCTGGAAACAAGCTGAGGGATGGTTACAGCTTGGTGCTAAAGGTACATGTCTCCAGGCCAAAGTTCTCAGGTTCATCATCTGGGTCTTCCAGAAAAGGCTGGGAAAAGTCTACATTTGACACCATGGAGAGTTGTTGTTGTTGTTGTTCTTCAGTTGCTAAGTTGTGTCTGATTCTTTGCAACCCCATGGACCACAGCACCCCAGGCCCCATTGTCCTCCGCTGTCTCCCAGAGTTTGCCCAGATTCATGTTCATTGTGTCGATGGCCCTGTGTTAACTATCTGATCTTCTGCTGTCCTCCTTCTCCTTCTGCCTTCCATCTTTCCCAACGTCGGGGTCTTTTCCAAAGAGTCCCCTCTTCTCATTTGGTGGTCGAAGCATTTGAGCTTCAGCTTCAGTCTCCGTCCTTCCGAAGAACAGCCAGGGGTTGATTTCATTTAGGACTGACTAGATCTCTGCCGTCCAAGGGACTGTCAAGGATCTTTTTCTCAGTCAACGGAAACGTCACTGATCTAAGTAGGCTAACAACTTCGCGTAGGGCTAATCCGACTAAGAAATAGGCAAGTTTGAAATATGGTTTTTGGATCCTGGCTTTTACAAAAAATACTAAAATAAAATAATAAAACAAAGTAATAATTAAATAAATGTATATATCTATATAAAACATAAAATACAATATAAAATAAAATAATCAATAAAAAACAAAATCATAAATAATCAATAAAATAATGAAATAAAGTAATAAAATAAACAAATATAATGTAAAATAATGTAAAATATAAAATAAATAAAATAAAATATAATATAGTGATAAAATAACCAATAAAACATAAAATAATCAATAAAATGATAAAATAAATAAACTAAAAATGAAAGAAATGAAATATAGAATAAAATAAAATATAAAATATAAAATAAAATAATAATATATAACATAAAATAAAATAATAAACTAATAATAAAATAAAATATAAAATAAAATAAATAATAAAATATAATATAAAGTAATAAAATAAAAAATAAAATAATAAAAAAATAAATAAAAAAAAATATAACATAAAATAATAAAATAAACTAATAATAAAATAAATGAAATATAGAATAAAATAAAATATAAAATATAAAATAAAATAATAATAAAATATAACATAAAATAAAATAATAAAATAAAATAATAAACTAATAAAATATAATATAAAATAAAATAAAACATAAAATAAAATGATAAAATAAACTAATAATAAAATAAAATATAAAATAAATAATAAAATATAATATAAAGTAATAAAATAAAAAATAAAAAATAAAATAAAATAAAATAAAATAAAATAAAATAAAATAAACTAATAAAATAAACTAATAAAATAAAATATAAAATAAAATAAACTAATAAAATAAACTAATAAAATAAAATATAGCATAAAATAAAATAAAACATAAAATAAAATGATAAAATAAACTAATAATAAAATAAACAAATAAAATATTATGTATAAAATAAAATAAAATAAAATAAATCACCATCCCCCCTGTTCACAACTCCTGGGAAACTTTAATTGGTTCAAATGGAAGCTGTTCCTTTTCAATCTTCTCGTCTGGTCGACCAGGAAGGAGCATCAAGAGAGTGGGGCTGGCGGAAGTTCTCCCTGTCAGAAGCCACCATCCCGTCCATCTCCTCTTAGGCCTTACCTTAAAAATGACCCCTCACTGACTCACGGCCGCTCTAGGGCTGGCTTGCATGGACAGTAAGGAGAAGCACTGTTTGCTCATGGAAATAATTTCCATTGGAAGGTCCGTGAATGTACGCTTCAGTCCATGCAGCCAATGCTTCAGCATAATTGTGCATCCAGACCCACAATTCGCAAAGTGGGCAATTCTCTTCCAGGTAGCAACCGTGGAAATTAGATGGACATTTGCTCATTTTATTTAGTTAAAGGTAATCCTCGACTTATGACCACAATTGGGACTGTTAAGGGAGTCATGTCAAAGTTTACAACCTTCTTTGCCAGGGGTTGTTAAGTGAATCATTGCAGTTGTTAAGTGAACCATGTGGCCATTAAGCGAATCCGGCTTCCCTCCATTGACGCTGCTTGTCGGAAGCCGGTTGCAAATGGCAATGACATGGGCCCCGGGACACGGCAACCATCGTAAATAGTCGCCAAGGGCTTAAATTTTGATCACATGACTGTGGGGATGCTTGTGAAAGTTGTTAAGTGTGAGGACTGGTCCTAAGTCACTTTCTTTAAGTGCTGTTTTAACTGTGAACGGTTGCTAAATGAATGCTTGTAAGTTAAGGACTACCTGTATTTTATTTATTATTATTTATTTATTAAACACATTTATATAACCGCCCAACTCGCGCAGAGGCGATTCCAGGCGAACTGAAGAAGCTTCTTGGATGAGAAGCAAAATATCTTCAAGCAAAAAACAAAGTAAGTCCAGTTCCCTTTTGGAAAAAAAAAAAAGCACCTTTGGGACCAGGTGGCTTACAACATTTAAAAAAACCCATCCTATAATAAAAACCTATTAAAAACCTCACCCCCTCAACCCTGCATCTGCAACAATATATTGAAATGAACCAACGAAAAGTACGTGAATGTTCGCGAGGTGGCTTTCAACATGATAAAAGCGACAATGTAAAACGTTAAAAGCATGAATGTTAAAATAAAAAATAAAAATTAAGGAAGATAGTTAAGGAAGGAACCGGTATACTAAGGGAGAAGCCATTATATAGGTAGTCCTCGACTTACGACCGCAATGGAGCCCAAAATTTCTGTGGCTAAGCGAGATAGTTGTTAAGTGAGTTTGCCCCCATTTTATGACTTTTCTTGCCACAATTGTTAGTCAATCCCTGCAGTTGTTAAGTTAATAACCCGGTTGTTAAGTGAATCTGGCTGCCCCATGGACTTAGCTTGTCAGAAGGTTGCAAAAGGGGATCACATGACCTTGGGACACAGCAATAGTCATAAATATGAACCAGTTGCCAAGCATCTGAATTTTGATGACGTGACCATGGGGGGTGGAGGCAGTGGTGGGATTCAGCTGGTTTGCATCGGTTCGGCAGAACCGGTAGCTAAATTTTGCTGAGTTCGGAGAACCGGCTGAATGTACACTGCTTCCGGAAGTCCGTTCTAGGCCTGGGAGGCCTGGAGGAGGCCTCCCAGGCCTAGAACGGCCCACCGGAATTGCATGGAGGCCACTTCCGGAAGTCCGTTCTAGGCCTCGGAGGCTGGAGGAGGCCTCCCAGGCCTAGGACGGCCCACCGGAATTGCGTGGATGCCACTTCCGAAAGTCCGTTCTAGGCCTTGGAGGCCTGGAGGAGGCCTCCCAGGCCTAGAACGGCCCACCGGAATTGCATGGATGCCACTTCTGGAAGTCCGTTCTAGGCCTCGGAGGCTGGAGGAGGCCTCCCAGGCCTAGGACGGCCCACCGGAATTGCGTGGATGCCACTTCCGGAAGTCCGTTCTAGGCCTCGGAGGCCCAGGCCTGCATCCAATAAGAGAACTGGTTGTTCAGGTATTTCAATCTCACCACTGGGGGGAGGGTGCTGCAATGGTCATAAGTCCCCTTTTTCAGTGCTGTTGTTGTAACTCTGGACGGTCACTAAATGAGACTGTTGTAAGTCAAGGACTACTGGTATTTTAAAAGCAAAAATAAGTCCCTCAGCAAAACTGAATGTTGGCATCCATGTCAGAAAGAGATTCTTTTCCCTTTCAAAAAATGTGCATAAAATCAAGAGTGTTCTTTCCCAACATGCAATCAGGCCCTGTTTCTTCTTTCTTCCCCAGCAGAAGTGAGCATGTGAATCCCTCAAAAGCGACAATCTCTTTTTTAAAAAAAAATAAATATTCCCAGTCCCACACCGATTTTGCTCAAAGCAGTAAGATCACAATTAATTTCTCCACAGGTTGCTTTGCCTGGCAGTGTTTTTTTTTTTTAAAAAAACTAGGATTATACCCTTCATTAAGAGATAAAAAATAAATTAAGGGTTCTTTTTTTTCCCCTCCCAACAAAAATTGCCACCCCAGAAAGAAGAAGGGAGTCTGTGAGAAAACCCTCGGAGCCATGCTCGGGATGAATCCTGCAACCACATAAACTTAAAAAGGCACCACGCACCACTCCCTTTCCAAAAGACGTGAGAATGGGTAAAACAGTGTTGCTCAACCTCGGCAACTTTTGAGGGGTGTGGACTTCAACTCCCAGAATTCCCCAGCCAGCTATGCTGGCTGGGGAATTCTGGGAATTAAAGTCCACCCAACTTAAAAGTTGCTAAGGTTGAGAAACACTGCTCTAGTCTAGACCCTTTCCTTGCAACGGCAATTCCCAGAATTTTGCAACCGGTTGTGAAACACGCAATTGGCAATGCTGGCTGGGGAATTCTGGGAGTTGAAGTCCACCCAGCTTAAAGGTACTGAAGTTGAGAGCCTGGGTTAATTCTCCCTGCAGAGCTCAAAAATCCTTTTTATTCGTTGCTCACTTTCCTCCAAGAATCATACAACCTACAGCAAGGGTCCTCAACCTTGGCAACTTTAAGACTTGTGGACTTCAACTCCCAGAATTCCTCAGCCAGCTTGACCTACAGGGCTACTTCAACCTGCAACAGTTTGTTTAGTGACTGTTCAAAGGTACAACGGCACCTGAAAACAGTGACTTATGACTATTTTTCACACTTACAGCATCCCCATGGTTATGTGATCGACATACAGACGCTTGGCAACTGACTCATATTTATGACGGTTTGAAGTGTCCCTGGGGTCATGTGATCCCCCTTTGGCAACCTTCTGACAAGCAAAGTCAAAGGGGAAGCCAGATTCCCTTAACAACCAGGTTACAACTGCAGTGATTGACTTAACAACTGTGGCAAGCAAGGTTGTAAAATGGGGCAAAATTCACTCAGCGTCTGTCTCGCTTACCAATAGAAATTTGGGGCTCAATTGTGGCCGTAAGTAATTTGTAATTTGTAAAACTGCCACGTTCATACCGATGTTTCCAAAACGACCCACAACCAAAGAGCTTAGAACGAGTGGATGTGACGAAAACCTACGTGTGGACAAGGAACTCTGATGTTCCTCTTTACCAGGGGTCTTCCGACTTGGCCCTTTTATGACTTGTGGACTTCAACTCCCAGAATTCCTCAGCCAGCATGCCTGGCTGAGGAATTCTGGGAGTT
This sequence comes from Azemiops feae, assembly GCA_023970755.1. Classification (NCBI taxonomy): domain Eukaryota; kingdom Metazoa; phylum Chordata; class Lepidosauria; order Squamata; family Viperidae; genus Azemiops; species Azemiops feae. Next base: position 191,051 of record JALGBA010003891.1, on the reverse strand, counting down.
GAAGTCCACAAGTCATAAAAGGGCCAAGTCGGAAGACCCCTGTCTTAAATCTAACAAGCAAAATGGAGGCTGGCTGAGGAATTCTGGGAGTTGAAGTCCACAAGTCATAAAAGGGCCACGTTGGAAGACCCCTGTCTTAAATCTAACAAACAAAATGGAGGCTGGCTGAGGAATTCTGGGAGTTGAAGTCCACCAGTCATAAAAGGGCCAAGTTTGAAGACCCCTGCTCTTTACGAACCACCCTTTGCACGTTGAGGGTAATTCTATGCTCACACGTCAATGAAAGCTTGGCCCGCTTTTCATATGTGGGCCCTTTATTCAGCCTTATTCAGAAGAGGATCACGTGATCCTCATTTATTTCTATTTAACAATGGGAAAACTGGAGAAGTTGCCTAACGTTCCCCACCCTGTCTACAGCTGTAATTTCATCTAAGTGGCCTCTAGTTCTGCAATTAAAACACTATTCCCCGTGGCACAGAAAATCCCAAGTGTTTTTTTCTCCTCCAACAAACTGAGCACAATACACTTTTTTTTTAAAAAAAAATTGAATTGAATTTAAAATCGATTTTAAAAAAAAAAAGTCACCTATTTTAGCTTTGGAAGTTTCTGCTCCATACAGCTCTCCCAACCTCACCTTCCTAGAGTAGATAACGCCAAACGTGTTCCGCCAGTCACTGTATTGCCGTTGAGTAGCTAAGTTACTTGGGTTGTGGTGGCTTGCAAGCCGCACAAGCTGCAACACGCTGGCCTGTGAGGTTGAGCACAGCCCCAAGATGGGAACTAATTCCCTATCTCCTGGATGCAGTTCATTTGATTTCAATCTCATCCTGGTATTAAAAATGAAAGAGAACGGGGCGAGGGAGAGAAAGACGTCTTGCAGACTTTTCAGGCCAAAAATAAAAAAAATAAAAAATGAAAATAAAAAAAGAAACAAGTTTCTTATGTCATATTTCCAAAGGGGAGGTAGGAGAAGGTCTGGGGTGGGGGGTGGGGGGAAGCTGCGAAGGCTGCCGGACATGATAACCAAGGAATAAGTCTGCAGCTCTGTTGGCAAGCAAGAATGAACGGTGTGCGTGTAGTCTTTGGTGTTTTGCAATGCAAAGAACTACTGTAGAATTTGCTAATATTCTGGTGACTGACTGGGTTTGGTGGTTAGAGCAAACAGCAACACCTGTTTGAGCGTTGCTTGTCAGGGCCTGCTGGTTGGTCCAGGGTGTCTGGGGAGCCGTCTCGCCCCAGCCCTAAAGAGAGATCAACCTAGAATTAAGGAGAACAATTAATCGACAGAACGTCTTGCCTCCGGAAGCTGTGGGATGCTGCATGGCTGGAGGTTTTTAAGAAGAGACTGGACAGCTGTTTGTCAGGAATGGCGTAGGGCAGGGGTCCTCAACCTTGGCCACTTTAAGACTTGTGGACTTCAACTCCCAGAATTCCTCAGCCAGCCTCCATTTTGCTTGTTAGATTTAAGACAGGGGTCTTCCAACTTGGCCCTTTTATGACTTGTGGACTTCAACTCCCAGAATTCCTCAGCCAGCCTCCATTTTGCTTGTTAGATTTAAGATTCTGGGAGTTGAAGTCCACAAGTCTTAAAGTGGCCAAGGTTGAGGACCCCTGGCGTAGGGTCTCCTGTTTGAGCAGGGGGTTGGACCAGAAGACCTCCTATGACGTTCTTTCTACAGGTAGTCCTCGACTCACAACAGTTCATTTAGTGATCGTTCAAAGTCACAACGGCACTGAAAGTGACCGTTTTTCACAGTTACGACCTTTGCAGCCTCCCATTGATCACGGGATCAAAATTCAGACGCTTGGCAACTGTGGTTCATAGTTATGACCGTTGCCGTATCCTAAGATCATGGGATCCCCTTCTGCGACCTGACAAGCAAAGTCAATGGGGGAACGCCAGATTCGCTTAACGACCGGGTTGCTAACTGATCAACTGCAGGGATTCACTTAACAACTGAGGCAAGAAAGGTTGTAAAATGGGTGGGGGGGGGGACTCACATAACGAATGTCTCAGTTAACAACAGCAATGTTGGCTTCAGTTGTGGTGTACATCGAAAACTAGCTTTGCTGTCAATGGGGCTGATCTGCCCCACTTTCCTCAGTGGAAGAGGCCACATTTGGATCCCCGTCTGCCAAAGAAGTCTAAGTGCTATTGCTAAATTGGAAGGGAGAGAAGGAGGGAGGAAGGAAAGAAGGAAAGAAGGACGAAAAGACGGAAAGGAAGGAAGGGAGGAAAAGAAGGAAGGAAGGAAATAAAAGATGGAAAGGAAGGAAGGAAGGAAGGAAAGGAAAGACAGAAGGAAGGAAGGAAGGAAGGAAAGGAAGGAAGGAAGGAAGGAAGGAAGGGAAGGAAGGAAAGAAGGAAGGAAGGAAGGAAGGAAGGAAAGGAAGGAAGGAAGGAAAGAAAGGAAACGAAGAAAGGAAGGAAAGGAAGGAAGGAAGGAAGGAAGGAAGGAAGGGAAGAGAGGCAGGAAGGAGCGAGCCATGGTGGCACAATGGCTAGAATGCTGTATTGCAGACTAACTCTGCCCACTGCCAGCAGTTCGATCCTGACCGGCTCGAGGTTGACTCAGCCTTCCATCCTTCCGAGGTGAGTAAAACGAGGACCCAGATGGTTGGGGGGCAACAGAGGCTGACTCTGTAAACTGCTTAGAGAGGGCTGCAAAGCACGATGGAGCAGTACATAAGTCTAAGTGCTCTTGCTATCTCCACCCCCAGGTCGCCTGTCCTCTTGCTTTTCAGTCTTTAGCTAATCTTAATTTTAATCGTTTTTTTATTATCTTTCTTATCGTTTCATCAGTTTCGCAAGGTGCCCAGAGTTGCTGCAACAGCGACAACGGGCGGCACATTAATTGAATCAACAGGAGAAGAAATAAACATCACCAACTCATTCTGGCAGATAGTAGCCGCCCGCGGGCTGGCCTCTCCAGATGGGCTGGCATTGTCAGCTGGGCCTTCCGGAATGGAGCTGACCCATCGTAGGCTGCCTGCATACAGGGAGTCCTCGACTTACGACCACAACGGAGCCAAAAAATTTCCGTGGCTAAGCGAGGCGGTTGTTGAGTTCTGCTCCATTTTACGACCTTCCTTGCTGCAACTGTTCAGTGAATCCCTGCAGCAACACGGTTGGCTTCCCCATTGGCTTTGCCCAGGGGTAGGCAACCTTGGCTCTTTTATGACTTGTGGACTTCAATGCCCAGAATTCCTGAGCCAGCCATGCTGAGGGAAAAGGGAGAGGTTTCCAAGCTGAGCCATGCTGGCTCAGGAATTCTGGGAGTTGAAGTCCACCAGTCATAAAAGAGCCAAGGTTGCCGACCCCTGGCTTTGCCTGTCAGAAGGTCGCAAAAGGGGATCACCTGACCCCGGGAACGCCGCAACCGTCATAAATAGGAGTATGTTGTCCGAATTTTGATCATGTGACCATGGGAGGGTGGGCTGCAAGATAGGTGGCCGATAACAGTCGTAAGTCACTTAAGTTTGAACCATTTCTCCTCGCTTCCCTTCCCCTCAGCTGTCCCAAACATGACAGCATATAAATTTCTGAGCAATGAGTGAGTTTGTGGTTGACCCTCACACCTCGGTTAAGGAAATTTCATTTCGGTCAAAGAAAACTAAAGCTCAAAGCCAACAGCTATTAAGATTTCAAAATCTGCAGCTTGGCGCTTGCCTTAGTTTTCGTATTTAGTGCTTTATCTGATCCTGGGGATACATTATAAAACCACGACATTTTTTTAAAAAATATCTGCCTGTTCTCGATACCTCATCCTGCTCTTTATAACCACCGAGCACGCTCGAAAAGAACGATCCAAAGCTGGTTTCAATTTTCACGGGCGACATGCGTATTTATAGATTGCCATCTTCTATGCACCCTTTTAAAGACAATATGATTAATTATCACTTTTATTTAGCTGCAATACCCTGCAGCCCTGGACGTTTGCAGCCCTGAAACTTTGTTCTAATGAGCCTTAGTTCTGTAAAACATGGGCTCGCTTTATAATGACGTGGTCTTACTTGCAAGCCATTCTTAACATGCCTGCTCCATATATACTATATGTCATGGTTCCGACAGATGAAACTCTTCAAAAGAACTTCGAGGCATTGTTTACCTTAAAGGATCTTTTATTCGAGTAGCATAATATCAGCACTTATATAATCGAAGCCAAAAACTGAATTCCCCTCCCCTGGGCACATAGTAGCAAAGCACAATTCCCTCCTCCAATTAACAGTCATAAATCACATTCCCCAATTAGCTTGAAGCGGGCTTCCTCTCCAGCTCTTCAGCCCGCCAATTCTTTATCAGCTCTGATTTCAATAACCTTGATTCTCAGGCTAAGTTCAGTGTTGTTATGTCTAGCTGGACTCTCATTCACATCCCCCCTCCCCAGCGTCATCTAACTCTAAAAGCGAAAGGTAAAAAATGGCTACATTTCCATCTGTTGTCAATGCAAAAACATCCGATGTTAGCAGCGTTGACACTATATTTACGCAACATTTAAAAAAAAAAAATTGGGAAAGTGCAATTGCACAAAAAGAGTTTCGGGGGTGGGTGGGTGTTCGTGTACATCAGGTGTGTCCAACGCATGGCCTGTGGGCTGCATGCAGCCCTGGACAGCTAGCAGTGTCGGCCCCACAAGATTGTAAACTTTTAACATGACAGGTAGTCCTCGACTTACGAGCACAATGGAGCCCAAAATTAATTTTGCTAAGTGAGACAGTTGATAAGTGAATTTTTGTCCCATTTTACGACCTGTCTTGCCACCGTTGTTAAGTGAATCACTGCAGTTGTCAAATTAAGAACACGGTTGTGAAGGGAATCCGACTTTCTCCCATAGACTTTGCTTGTCAGAAGGTCGCAAAAGGGGATCACGTGACCCCGGGACACTGCAACCGTCATAAGTATGAGACAGTGGCCAAGGGTCTGAATTTTGATCATGAGACCATGGGGATGCTGCCACGGTCATGAGTGTGAAAAACGATCATAAGTCACTTTTTTCAGTGATGTTATAACTTTGAATGGTCACTAAATGAACTATCTGTAAGTCGAGGACTATCGGTAATACGTGATTTATATATGTTAACTATATTATATACTTTACATGCCGCACAGGCAAGCCAAAAGGTTGGACAACCCTGGTGTACATAGTAACATTAGTTAAACAGATCATATACAGATATTCAAAGATATTGGACAACCATTTGTCTGAAATGATATAGGGACTGCTGCTTGAGCAGGGGGCTGGACTAGAAGACCTCTAAGGACCCTTCCAACTCTGCTATTCTTTTTTTTTTTTTTAGAATATCTTATTAAGTTTTAAAAGGTTAGGAAGTGGGGTGCTATTCTTTTACATACATGATTGAGGGATTATTACAATCTTCAATAATGCAGAATTCACACATTTTTTGACCTGATCCCTATTTCTACGGAGAGTATCCCCTGTAAAATGTGTTCACTAGAGGGCACTGCGCTGGGAGAATTCTGGAAGTTGAAGTCCTTCCTCTTGCAAAAATCGAGAAACACTGGGCTAAACTGACTCTGAGAATTCTGGGAACTGTAATCTAACCTATTTGGAAAGCAGGAAGTTGGAAAAAGGTTAGAAAAGATGATTAAAAAAACAACAACTGTATAGTTGTATATTGCATAGTCCTTACAATAGTGGGGTTTACGGAACAACAAACACAAATGTTTTTTTTATTTGGGGGGGGGTCTCTGAGCTTGCTTGTTTTCTTGCAGACATTTCATTACCCTAACTGGGTAACATCCTCAGTGCATTAGCATTACCTAGTTAGGTTAATGAAACCTATCCAAGAAAAGCAGCAAGCTCAGAGAGCACCAAGGACCCCCCCCCCATTTCAACCCTGAGCTACAAATATTCTCCTTCCTCAATTGATTTATTTATTATTTATTAAAGTTATCTGCCGCTTACCTCACCGACAAATATTAATGGGTGGCTTACAGCATCATAAACAACGATATAGAGACGGTTAAAAATATTAAAAAGTTAAGTGTTAAAATTAAAACATTAACAACAAACTGGTCGAAGTGTTGCTTTCATCTGGCTTCATCACGCAAAAAAAAAAGAAAGGGAATATATGCAAACAAAATCCTTTTTTATGCTGTAGGGAAAAAAACCCAAAGATATGCTTAAATTTGTTTTTTTTTTTTACCTTTGCTGAAGGGAAAAGGCATCTTAACGCAAACTATAAAACTGGGGATGAATTTATGCGCATTTCATCAGAGGCATGTTACAGATAAGAGGACCGATGCTATCAAAAGCTACAAACGCAGGAGGCTCTTGTGTCATATGTTGGGGTCTTGCATGAACAGGCCGGATGTTGAAACCGTAGCAGCCAAAAAGGGGGGAAAACAACTTCAGAGGAAAATATTTGGATGTGATGCATTTTAACAGGAGACTTCAGCCTATACAGCACAGAAGTGATCTGGCTGGAGAAACTGTTCATGGAGATCCTAAATTTAAAAGAAGTCTTGGATTTTATTAGACCGACAGGGCTTAAATACTATTTAATAATATTTCAAGCATCATCATTATTTATTTCGTTTATATCCCGCCTTTATTATCTTTGTAAACATATATCTAAATCCTCCTTTTTCTTCCTATTTTCTCCACAACAGCAACCCTGTAAAGTGAGTTGGGCTGAGAGAGTGGGTCTGGCTTAAGGTCACCCAGCCGGCTTTCATGCCTAAAGCGGGACTGGAACTCACATTCTCCTAGCGATTGGTCAATGACACTTAGCCGGCTTTCATGCGTAAGGCGGGACTAGAACTCACCATTTCCTGGTGATTGGTCAAAGTCAACCAGCTGGCTTTCATGCCTAAGGTGGGACTAGAACTCACAGTCTCCTGGTGATTGATATCAAGATGACTTTCATGCCTAAGGTGGGACTAGAACTCACAGTCTCCTGGTGATTGATATCAAGATGACTTTCATGCCTAAGGTGGGACTAGAACTCACAGTCGTCTTCTGGTGATTGATATCAAGATGACTTTCATGCCTAAGGTGGGACTAGAACTCACAGTCTCCTGGTGATTGATATCAAGATGACTTTCATGCCTAAGGTGGGACTAGAACTCACAAGTCTCCTGGTGATTGATATCAAGATGACTTTCATGCCTAAGGTGGGACTAGAACTTACAACCGCCCAGTTTCCAACTTGATGCCTTAACCACTAGACCTGGAAGAAGCCTATTGATCAGTCAGTAAACCAATCCTGCAGCAAGTACGAACACCTACTCATCTTGAAAAAGCTTGGACCTGATTAATATTTGCATGGGAGACTAAGAGAGGAAGGCAAACTACTTCTGTACTGTTGCCAAGGAAACTATATGGACTTTTTTATGCAGGCACTACGAAAATGGCTTGAGGGACAGAGACTTTGTCTTCCTCAACTGGAAAACCAAATAGCAAAAGAGGAAGCGAATCAAATAATGGATTTAAGTTACAGGATCAGTTTGGCTGTAGAACCAATTATCCAGAGAAGTGGTAGGTTACCCTCCACTTGATGTGGTCGGGTGATAGCTGGATAGCCATTTTTTTGAAGTTCTAATTTTGATTTTTCGATTAAGTTGACCTTGGACTAGTCTAGACGTTTCAAACTTCATGCTGAATGGTAAAACAACAACAACAACAACCACAACACCTACAGCTATACAGTAGACCAGAAGAAGAAAAAAAGTTGCCAAACTTGCTTTAAAAAGACACTCTAAATGTTAGCAATTGTACATTTAGAAGTCAGTTAAAACCTAGCACAACATAACTACAGAAATAAGTTAAAGGTCTGATAGTAAATACATTTCCTTGAGAATAAGCTTCATCCTGTTGCAGAACAAGATAATATGTTTATATTATTTATTTTTTTAAAAGGAGAACTAATATAATGAGTCAATGCAATCAGATGTATACCCAGTCATATGTACCTGTTTCGATGGAGGGAATCAAAATTTCTTTATTTCTGTTTTGTTCTTACTTCAAACATGCAGTGAGTATATATGAATGCCTTTTTTTTCCCCTGGATCAATTACAGATAAGATGGCAGCTCTTTAAAAATTACTAACTCCGTGTAAACTAATCATTGCCAGACTGAAAAGAAAAACCTACAAATGATATGTCAATTAAAACCACATATATGGAACTGAAATTTATGTAGAGACGGTTATTTTTTTAAAAAGTACTAAAATGTATTGTCGGATAACATTAGTATCCTTCCAAAAAATCAATCTGTAGATCAAAATGGCAGGTGGTTCCTTCATTTTTGTTTATTTGAGAAAGAAAAGATTTAGGATACAGTGTTAATTCCCAACACGGATTTGTATATTTTCCTCTGAATCTCTCCTTCATCTCACCTAAACTCACTCTTCCATCCAATTATCTTCATTTTCTTTACCACAAGTCTAGCAAAAAGACTAAATCACTGTCCACTGTTAAATTTGAACTGGCATAAGAATTAAAATGGTATAGGTTCTCCTGCTTGAGCAGGGGGCTGGACTAGAAGACCTCCAAGGTCCCTTCCACTGTTATTCTGTTAAAATTATACTTAATTACCATTAAAAACATGGAGGCTGTGTGGCGTAGCTTGGATCAGGCAGAGGACAGTCCAACAGCCCACATTTTTAGAAGAGTGGACTAAGATGCTGTAGTAGGTCACACCTTTCTTCATATCCCTTTCAGAAAAAAAAAGAGTACCTACACGGAATTTCTTCTTTTGAAAAATGGAAGAAAGTGACTCGAGTATCAGTAAGAAATAATTTATTAGGTAGCCTTGGCATTGGAGATGCCCCTTCTACTTCCCTGATTATTTTTGGCTTTTAATGTAGGTAGTTCTAAAGGTAGGTTTTTATTATTTATCTTTCTTTAGTTCTTTAGCTGGGAAAGAAAGAAAGAAAGAAAGAAAGAAAGAAAGAAAGAAAGAAAGAAGGAAGGAAGGAAGGAAGGAAGGAAGGAAGGAAGGAAGGAAGGAAGAAGGAAGAAAGAAAGAAAGAAAGAAAGAAAGAAAGAAAGAAAGAAAGAAAGAAAGAAAGAAAGGAAGGAAGGGTTAGATTTTTATTATTTATGTTTCTTTAGTTGTTTTAATGTTAGCTCCCAAGGAAGGAAGGAAGGAAGGAAGGAAGGAAGGAAGGAAGGAAGGAAGGAAGGAAGGAAGGAAGGAAGGAAGGAAGGAAGGAAGGAAGGAAGGTAGGTTAGATTTTTATTATTTATGTTTCTTTAGTTGTATTAATGTTAGCTCCCAAGGAAGGAAGGAAGGAAGGAAGGAAGGAAGGAAGGAAGGAAGGAAGGAAGGAAGGAAGGAAGGAAGGAAGGAAGGAAACTGGTGAGAGGGCAAGAGAGCTTGTGTTCTGTACCACCAAGCTGTGCAATAAGAAAGCCCAGAGGCCTTCAGCTCTGTGGTGGAGGCAAAGTAAGTTTTTGTTTTTCTCCTGCTGGTTTGTATGTGGAACCCTGTTTGGGCAGGGCTGTGTCAAAACCTGTTGGGAGTTTTCTCACTTTTGTTTTTTAATTGAGATGTGCACAATTACCCCGCACCTCCACCACTCTTGTGCAACAGAGAACAGAATCAAAGAAACTCACATCTGGCAATTGGTCTTTTCTTCCTAATGACTCAAACCTCCTCATGGCTTCCTTTGGGGAGTCACTCTTTTTGAGTGTGTGGCCCAACAGCAAAATGGAGATAATTTTGGCTTCTGCTCCCCACCTAATACAACCCAGTGGAATAATTGGGGTGGTGGCTCCTGTAATTAAAAGGAGGGAAGGGAACCTCAGGAAGGCTGGGACAGCTTCTCATGCTGAGATTTTAAGGTGCCTTTAGGAAAAAGCTGGGAGGGTGGCCATTTAAATCTTTCTGGAAAAGGCATGTTTATCCCCCAAAGCATAATTTATTCCCAGGACTATTGGGAGCAAAGGAAAGAAAAAAGAAGAAGAAGGAAGGAAGGAAGGAAGGAAGGAAGGAAGGAAGGAAGGAAGGAAGGAAGGAAGGAAGGAAGGAAGGAAGGAAGGAAGGAAGGGGAGAGGGGGAAAAGGGATGGAAAGGAGAGGGGAGGGAGGACAGGAGAGGGAAGGAGAGAGGAGGGGAGAGGGAGAGAGGAGGGGAGAGGGGAGGGGAATAGAGAGGAGGGCAGGGGAGAAGGGAGGAGAGGGAGGAGGGGAGAGGAGAGGGGAGGGGAGAAAAGAGGAGAGGAGAGAGGAAAGGGGAGGAGGGGAGAGGGGAGGAGAAGGGGGAGGAGAAGGGAGAGGAGAGGGGAGGAGAAGGGAGAGGAGAGAGGGGAGGAGAGGGGAGAGGAAAGGAGAGAAGAGAGGGGAGGAGAGAGGAGGGGAGAGGGGAGGAGAAGGGAGAGGAGAGGAGGTAGACCAGCTGTTCTGTTCTCAGTGTTACATATGAAGACTTTTCAGTTATGGAAATTCCCAACTGCATCCACATTCCAAGATTCCAAACTAGTATAAGATTAGTATAACAGAATAACAGAGTTGGAAGGGACCTGGGAGGTCTTCTAGTCCAACCCCCCCGATCAAGCAGGAGACCCTGTACCATTTCAGACAAATGGTTGTCCAATCTCTTTTTAAAAACCTCCAGGAATGGCGCAGACACAACTTCTGGAGGCAGTGACTGCCATCTGATTTAGTTGTTTGGGGAAAATAATGGGCCACATCAGCTACCAGAAGATTCAAATATGGAATCACTTTCTCTGCTTTATGACACAACACTCCTACCCTTACCCATATATTGTGGCCTAGGAGTGTACTTTTATTGTACACTCCTAGGCCTGTTTCCTGTAGGAATTCACATTCTGCTACTTTTACAATTTATTTATTTTTTAATCACACCTTTGTGCCCAAGTGCTCCAAGGACAGAAGCAACCCGCCTTCTGCAGCTGGAATGGAGAAAGAAATAAGGGTGATCAGAAATGGCTGATCCAGGAAAAACAAAGCCAGCAAAACAAGGAACGCGAGAAACATGGATAAGCTGAAGACCACGTGAAAAAAACAATTGTAAGGGAGGGTTTAACAGAAGAAAGGTGGAACCGCAACCAGGTTCATTCAGGGAAGCCCATACCTGCACAACTGGCTGGGAATGATGGGAGCTGAACACAACTAGGAAGCCACAATATATATAAAAAAGATGTTGAGGCTCTGGAAAGAGTGCAGAGAAGAACAACAAGGATAATTAGGGGGCTGGAGACTAAATCATATGAAGAATGGTTGCAGGAATTGGCTATGTCTAGTGCCAGGGGTAGGCAACCTTGGCTCTTTTATGACTCGTGGACTTCAACTCCCAGAATTCCTGAGCCAGCCATGCTGAGGGGAAAGGGAGAGGTTTCCATGCTGAGCCATGCTGGCTCAGGAATTCTGGGAGTTGAAGTCCATGAGTCATAAAAGAGCCAAGATTGCCTCACCCTGGTCTAGTCTAATGAAAAGAAGGACTAGGGGTGACATGATAGCTGTCTTCCAATATTTGAGGGGCTCCCACAAAGATGAGGGGGTCAACCTATTCTCCAAAGCAGCTGAAGGCAGGACAAGAAACAATGGATGGAAACTAACCAAGGAGGGAAGCAACCTAGAACTAAGGAGAAATTTCCTAACGATGAGAGCAATCAATCAGTGGAATAACTTGCCTTCAGAGGTTGTGAGTGCTCCATCACTGAAAGCTTTCAAAAAGAGACTGGACAATCATTTGTCTGAAATGGTATTGGGTCTCCTGCTCAAGCAGGGGGCTGGACTAGAAGACTCCCGAGGTCCCTTCCAACTCTATTATTCTATGTTCTATGTTCTAAGCCAGGGGTCTTCAAACTTGGCCCTTTTATGACTTGTGGATTTCAACTCCCAGAATTCCTCAGCCAGGCCATGCTGGCTGAGGAATTCTGGGAGTTGAAGTCCACAAGTCATGAAGGGGCCATAGTTCCCCCATGCTGGCTGAGGAATTCTGGGAGTTGAAGTCCACAAGTCATAAAAGGGCCAAGTCTGAAGACCCCTGTTCTAAGCACTAGGTAGAAAGAGAGACTAGTTGTGTGCCTGTAGAATCTCACCACCCAGTGCCATCTTCTTGGCATTTTTCCTCTTCCTTGTTTACCCTCTACAACTCTGAAAAGTTGTGTTTTCTACAACTTTTAGGCAATTCGTGACTCCTGCCTCTTCTCCTTCCAGCTCACCCTTTCAGGCGTACGTGGCTTTCCAAAGCACAAAAGGTACCCTAAAGACAAGCTCTCTTCTTTCTGTGTATGTGTGTTTGTGTCTCTGTGTGTGTGTGTGTGCATTAAAAATATGCCTGCCCTCTAGAAATATATGCATATCATGGAAACACCCGCTATTTCTACCTTGGAGGGGATTAATAATGAAGGAAAAGCAAAAACACACTTTGCCGCTCGGCTCCAGCTTTTAGTACACCCTCAAGAAGAAAAGTTTAATTTAGCGAACGACTTCTCTCCAGAAAATATATTTAGCACAGGGATTAGCAATGGAATTGAAAATTCAGATGCTGAAAGCAGGTTGATTTGATTACTAGTTTTTGATGGGTCCCATTGGCTGCTGGACACAGCTTCCAAAGATCAATACAATGCAGTGTGTTGTGTGTATCGTGCTGTATTGACAATAACAACGTCAACACGGCTCGTCCTCGACTTAGCACAACTGAGCCCAACAGTTATGTTGCTGAGTGAAACATTTAAGTGAATTTTGCCCCACTTTACGACCTTTCTTGCCACGGGTGCTAAGTCAAATCATTGTAGTTGTTAAGTTAGGAACACGGTTGTTAACTGAATCTGGCTTCTTCATGGACTTTGCTTGTCAGAAGGTCGCAAAAGAGGATCATGTGACCCCGGGACACTGCAAACCGTCATAAATATGAGACAGTGGCCAAGTGTCTGAATTTTGATCATGAGACCGTGGGGATGCTGCAACGGTCGTAAGTGTGGAAAATAGTCCTAAGTCACTTTTTTCAATGCCGTTGTTAACTTTGAACGGTCACTAAATGAACGGTTGTAAGTCGAGAATTACCTGTACAATGTGTCTGTAGATCAATGAAAAGTTTTCTGTAGATCAATACAATGGAAAAAGTTCAGAAAAGAGCAACAAAGATGATTAGAGGTCTGGAGGCTAAAACATACGAAGAACAGTTGCAGGAATTGAGTATGTCTAATTTAATGAAGAGAAGGACGAGGGGGGACATGATAACAGTGTTCCAATATCTCAGGGGCTGCCCCAAAGAAGAGGGAGTCAAGCTATTCTCCAAACCACCTGAAGGCCAGACAAGGAATAAGGGATGGAAACTGATCAAGGAGAGATTCAACCTAGAAATAAGGAGAAATCTTCTGACAGTGAGAACAATCAACCAATGGAACAGAAGTTGCCTTCAGAAGTTGTGGGTGCTCCAACACTGGAGGTTTTTAAGAAGAGACTGGACAGCCATTTGTCTGAAATGGCATGGGGTTTCCTGCCTGAGCAGGGGGTTGGACTAGATGACCTCCAAGATCCCTTCCAACTTTATTATTATTATTACAAAGAAGAGGGGGTCAATCTATTCTTCAAAGCACCCGAAAGCAGGACAAGAAGCAACGGATGGAGACTCATCAAGGAGAGAAGCAACCTGGAACTAAGGAGGAATTTCCTGAACAGTTAACCAGTGGAACAGCTTGCCTCCAGAAGTTGTGGGTGCTCCATCACTGGAGGCTTTTAAGAAGAGATTGGACAGCCATTTGTCTGCAATGGTATAGGATCTCCTGCCTGAGCAGGGGGTTGAACTAAATGACCTCCAAGGTCCCTTCCAACGCTATGATTCTATGTTGTATCTGACTGGACTAGTACAGGGTTTTCTGCTTGAGCAGGGCTTAGACTAGGAAAGTTCCAAGGTCCCTTCTAACTCCATTACTGTGTTATCCTGTTACTTAAGTTTCTTTTCTGAAGGCCTTTTTGTGTGTGTGTTTGTGTGTGTGTGTGTATGTGAGAGAGAGAGAGAGAGAGAGACACAGCATGAGATGCTGGTTCCTGTTTGAGAAATGATGCTTACTCAAGGAAAACCACTTGCTTTGCCCTGGGAGTATCTAAATACACCTGACAGATACCTGTGTTTGAAAAACAAGGGCGGAAAAGCACGCCGAGCAGTGTTTCTCAACCTCGGTGGCTTTTAAGACGTGGGGACTTCAACTCCCAGAATTCCCCAGCCAGTCATGCTATGAACCACATGACTAGCGGGGAGAATGGAGCGATCAGCAGCTAGCCGGAGCCTCTGCCCAATCGCCTCTTGCAGGGGAGAAATTTTAACCGTGGACCAGCTTTGCCCTGATTTTGTGGCATTTTGTCGTGCCATGGAAGACAATTTTGTTTCTCAGGTTTTTCATACATAGGTAGTCCTCGATTTACGATCACAACTCAGCCCAAAATTTCTGTGGCTATGCGAGACAGGTTGTTAAGTGACTTCTGCCTCACTTTACAACTTTCCTTGCCAGCGCTGTTAAGTGGATCGCTGCAGTTGTTAAGTTAGGAACACGGTTGTTAAGCGAATCTGGCTTCCCCAAATTGGCTTTGCTTGTCAGGAGGTCGCAAAAGGGGATCACGTGATCCTGGGACGCTGCGACTGTCATAAATATGAGTCAGGTGCCAAGCAGCCGAATTTTGATCACGTGACCACGGGAAAGTTGCAGATGGTTCTTAAGTGTGAAAACCAGTCATAAGTCACTTTTTTCAGTGCCATTGTAACTCTGAACAGTCACTAAACAAATGGTTGTAAGTCGAGGACTTACAGGTGTTCAGGTGTTCATCCATCTATCTATCTACCTATCTATCTATCTTCCTTCCTCCCTCATATCTATCTATCTATCTATCTATCTATCTATCTATCTATCTATCTATCTATCTATCTATCTATCTATCTATCTATCTATCTATCTATCTATCTCCCTCTCTCCTATCTATCTATCTATCTATCTATCTATCTATCTATCTATCTATCTATCTATCTATCTATCTATCTATCTATCTATCTATCTATCTATCTATCTATCTATCTCCCTCCCTCCCTCCCTCTCACCCTCTCTCCTATCTATCTATCCATCCATCCATCCATCCATCCATCCATCCATCCATCCATCCATCCATCCATCCATCCATCCATCCATCCATCCATCCATCCGCCCTGGAAATGCTCCAAGGACAGAATGTCTCTTTGTTTAATTTCAATCGATCCGTGACATCTCATCCGCACGCCCACCTTTCCAAAATGGCAGCCGGAACGGACAGTTTCAATTAAAAGCTGCTCTCTTCTCTTTCCCGGGTTCTGGAAAGTGATCATAACAAGACCCGTTAAAAGTTTCAGTGCTGTGATCCTGATCCTTAACCAGTGACCGTTCCCTGCTAAGTGCTCCTTCTGTCCAATCGCTGGCCTCACCCTTTGGCCCTTGGCACAGAAAGGTGGGGCTGTGGCTAGCCTGGCCTCGCCACTCTCTCCCCTACAGCTGCTACCTTTTATCCCCCCCCCCCCAAATCAACTGCTCCCCATCTTCTGATTTCATGGCACAGTCAAAGCCTCGTCCGGAGCTCGCCGGCTGAATAGACAGAGCCTGGCCAGGTAACTAAGACTTGACCACAGCTGCATCCACAATAGACTTCTCCCGCTTGCATTACAACTGGGGGAAGATTTGGTCACGGAGCCCCAGCTGCCCGAACACTGGTCCGATTCATCCCCCTAAGAGGGAGGAAGAGAGTCTCCGAGCAGGATCCCTTTACCGGCTTCCCCGCCACAAACGGGGCACGAAATGGAGCGGGGCGGTGAGCGGCTCGGCCTGTAACGCTATCCCACTGCCCGACAATAAAGGAGCCAGCCATCCTTCTCCAGCCACACAGAGAGAGTGCCAAGGTTAGGAGCAAACACAATTTGGATAGGCCTATACAGGGAACTTAATGAGCCCCATTATTTGGCTATTGTGGGCAAACACTATGAAACCAGTAATCTAAATTACCAAAAGTCTGAATACCTGGTCGTTAAATGGCAAGGCCGAGTTCAAAAGAAGCTGCACAATGGCTGCCTTCTTTACCCCTTTTAGAAGAGGACTATTGTCCCACCAAAAGCCCAGAGGTAAGGTGAGCTGGTAAGTAATTTGGAGGACTTTTAAACCCAAGAGCAGCCCTGAAACAGCACAGTGTCTGAACTTTTTTCCTTCCTTCTCTTTCCACCAACTGGCTACCATGGGAACAAAGTGGAAAGACACAGGGACATTTTGGATTGTGGTGAGAAGTCACTTCCTTCATGATCTGCTTAGCGCCGTATGATTTGCTTCCTTTTTTGCATGGCACAGACTCCAAGAGTCTGGGCAGGACTCAAATGTTTCCACAGCACGTTTGGGGAGTGCTTCTGAAGCCTATCCAGAGAGATGGCAGTCACCCACAAAACCCTCGTTGGACCAGGTTAATATCTGAATCAGAGACCATCAGAAAATTCCAGGTCTCTAGGTTGGTGGAGACAGGAGAATAGAAGAGAAAGAACTAGAGAAAACCGCAAAACACAAAGACCTGCAAATAGAAACAGAACGACTGTGGCAAAAGAAAGCAAAGATAGTCCCTGTAGTAATGGGCACCATGGGTGCAATCCCAAAACATCTGGAGCACCACCTGAACACCATCGGATTTGACAAAATCAATTGCAAAGTCAATTGCAATTGAGAACAGTTTACATCCTGCAACGAGATCTCTAACACCATCAAACATCCACATCTGCTTATCTCAGGTCCTGGAAAGACTCGACAGGTGCATAAAAGTGCCAAACGCAGTCTGAACATCTGGCTGGTTGTGCAACGAGCCATAATAATAAAAATTAGAAATTTCCTGACAGTGAGAACAATTAACCAGTGCAACAGCTTGCCTCCAGAAGTTGTGAATGCTCCAACACTGGAAGTTTTTAAGAAGAGATTGGACAGCCATTTGTCTGAAATGGTACAGGGTTTCCTGCCTGAGCAGGGGGTTGGACTAGAAGACCTCCAAGGTCCCTCCCAGATTCTATTCTATTCTATTCTATTCTATTCTATTCTATTCTATTCTATTCTATTCTATTCTATTCTATTCTATTCTATTCTATTCTATTCTATTCTATTCTATTCTATTCTATTCTATTAATTCTTTCGTATTCTATTCCATTCCATTCCCATTCTAATCCAACCCCCTGCTCAGGCAGGAAACCCTATACCATTTCAGACAAATGGTTGTCCAATCACTTCTTAAAAACTTCCAGTGTTTTTAAAACTTCCAGATTTAGGGACCTTTCTTTTTTTTTTTTTAACAGCATTATATTTATCTACTTGATTTTTATCCCACCTTTACTGCTGTTTATAAATTACATAAGGCGATGGACATACCTAATACTCCTTCCTCGTCCTATTTTCCCCACAAGAACAAGAGAGACTGGGCTGGGAGAGAGAGAGAGAGGGACTGGCCCAAAGTCACCATATAACTATAGACACCATCATATAACAGTCAAATATAAATGATTGGTCTCAACTTCTGTATATGCTACAGTGGGCGTCCTTCACACTATTGCGAGATAAACTGCAATCTCTAAATTCTAATCCTTCAATTAAGCAAGAACGGGCCCCATTAATTGATTGATTAATTAATTGATTTTACAGTTAATTTATTTTGAAGCTGGAGTCCTCTGAAGGATTGTTCAGAGTGACTTGTTCAAAACCTTTTGCACGAATCCAACCGCCGGCGACAGCCTACCAAAACTGTCACTACAATTTCATGAACAGACATTTTATACAGTCCCATTAAGCAAAGGGAATTTATCAGTCAATAAATGCGATAACCCATTTGGAAAAACACCGCAGACAAGGTGCTCAAATCCTACTGGCAACTGGAGCTACTAGACCAGCTTTTTCTAGATAATTAATCATAAATGCTTCCCTTTAGACTCTAAATCGCAGTATAGTAATCTTGTGACTTAATAACAGCAGGATTCCCAGTACCAGCAGATCCTTCTAATCATATAAAAATAGCTGCAGATTCTCTAGAAACCCAGTAGACCAAAATTCTCAATCCATTAAGCATATGATCTTTTTACAACAAATTTTAAAAAAAGCCATTATTGAAGCTTGAATTGGAGATAAAACAGATTTGTTGTTGACCTTTTTTTCATTTATAGAGCAAATTTAGATCTAATTACATTAGAATGGAATCCAATAAATGTCTTCTAATGTGGCATTTATACAAGTATTGCTGTAGTTTACTACAAAAGCAGAGTTTCTGTGATTATAATCTACTTTCCACTTGGTTTTATTGTGAAGTCAAAGCACTTGCAAGAAACTAGTGTTTGAAATTTAAAACTTCCCATAGATCTTATTACACTTGTTTTTAGATATAAAAGGACCAGATTAGACAATCCAATCCATCCGACTGGAATATACATTTAAATTAGTTGATATATACATCTATATCTATATCTATATTTATATCTACCTACCTATTTCAACATATCTCTCTCTCTCTATCTACACACACACATATAACACACACACACATATATGCACACACACACATACACATACACACACACACATATACATACATATGGAGCATCCACCGCTTCTGGAGGCAGGTTGTTCCACTGGTTAATTGTTCTGTCTGGAAGTTTCTCCTAAATTCCAGGTTGCTTCTCTCCTTGACTAGCTTCCATCCATTACTTCTTGTCCTGCCTTCAGGCGCTTTGGAGAATAGCTTGACTCCCTCTTCTTTGTGGCAACCCCTGAGATATTGGAACACTGCTATCATGTCCCCCCTCGTCCTTCTCTTCATTAAACTAGACATACCCAATTCCAGCAGCCATTCCTGATATGTTTTAGCCTCCAGTCCCCTAATCATCTTTGTTGCCCTTCTCTGCACTCTTTCTAGAGTCTCAACATCTTTTTTACATCGTGGTGACCAAAACTGGATGCAGTATTCCAAGTGTGGCCTTACCAAGGCATTGTAAAGTGGTATTAATACTTCACGTGATCTTGATTCTATCTCTCTGTTAATGCAGCCCAGCACTGTGTGGACAGCCATTTGTCCGAAATGGTATAGGGTTTCCTGCCTGAGCAGGGGGTTGGACTCGATGACCTCCAAGGTCCCTTCCAACTTTATTATTATTGTTATTATTATATACACACATATATACATACATATATATATATACATACATATATACACACACACAATACATACACATACACACATACATACATACATACATATACATATATATATATATATATTGTACACATAGATCAATCCAAGAGTACAATCTGCCATATCTTGGCAGAGTCACTGAAAACGAGGAAGTGTGTGTTTCCCAAACACTGCACACAAAACTTTTATAATATATACAAATACTCATATTAAAGATAATTAGCAAATAACTTCACTGCCTGAATACTGATTCAAATTAACTAACTAAATAAACAGGCATTTATTGCCCTAAGTAAGAGTTACATTTGCTCAATAGTGTCTTTTTTTGCAATACAGGTAGTCCTCGACTTACAACCACAACTGAGCCCAAAATTTCTCTCGCTAAGCGAGACAGTTGTTAAGTGAGTTTTGCCCCATTTTAGGATCTTTCTTGCCACTGTTGTTAAGTGAATCACTGCAGCAACACTGTGGTTAAGTGAACCTGGCTTCCCCATGGACTTTGCTTGTCAGAAGGCCGCAAAAGGGGATCACGTGACCCCGGGACGCTGCGACCGTCATAAATGTGAGACGGTTGCCAAGCATCCGAATGCAAATCATGCGACCGTGGGGGAGGCTGCGACAGTCGTAAGTGCGAAAAACAGTCGTAAGTCACTTTCATTCAGTACCGTTGTAATTCCGAAGGGTCATTAAATGAATAAGGACTACCTGTAAAGATGTTTCTTTTTACACGGAAGGCCAGGCTTTTCGGAAACAAAATCACATACTCAGTTTTGAACCTATATTGGGCAGTACAGATACTGGACAATAAAGGAAGAGAAAAGATTTTGATATAATTCAAGTGTCAATGGGATTAATGGGAGCTGGAGAAAATGGAGGGAAAAAGGATCCACAGGCTTGCTCTTCGACATATCCAGGGTTAAATTGTCAAGCAGATTTTAAATTTTGAATTTTAAAGCAACTGCGACTTGATTCTCCGTGTAAAGATTTTCAGAGTGCCTACAAGAACACTCCCAAACCACCAGGCTCCATAAACATGTCCCCATGAGTGCTTGCCAAAGCAGAAAGAGTATAAATCAAATCAAATTAATAATAACAACAGCAAACAATAAAGCAATAGACCCACCACAGACAACAGGAACCGCAGACACGATTGGTGCCAAAAATGTCTTGGGCGTATCTTCTAATTCAGGATTTCCCAACCCTGGCGACTTCAAGACGTGTGGACTTCAACTCCCAGAATTCCCCCAGCCAACCAGCCATGCTGGCTGGGGGAATTCTGGGAGTTGAAGTCCACGCCTGTTAACAAGCACCAAGGTTGGGAAACCCTGATCTAACGTTAATGCCTCTTTTTACTGGCCAGGACACCAAACGGATTTTACCCAGATGGTCATCGAGAGTCAAAAACTGGCTCACATACAGGATTAAAAATAAAAATAAAAAAAATACTGAGGGGGAAAAATAAAAAAATCACCTTTTTATCCCTACGGAAAGACTCTGCAAGTCAGGATTGATGGGCCTTAATAGAAACTGTCGACTGGAGGTGCAAAAACATTTATCTCGTTCTACTGATTTGATGCAAACAATTTCAACTCCCATTCTTCTGGGGGGGGGGGGAGGACAGGGACACATAAATCCTCAACCTCCTTCTCTTCCGTATTATTTAGAGAGGAAAAGGAAACAATTTAACAGTTTTTCCCCCTTTTTCCCCTCCCTCCTCAAATGACGTTCTTTTTTCTTCTTCCCAAGAAGCAAAAGACCGGGGGGGGGGGGGGGGGGGCTATACACACAGGTAATCCTCGACTTACGACCAAAATTGAGTCCAAATTTTCTGTTGCGAAGTGAAAACATTTGTTAAATGAGTTTTGCCCCATTTGACGACATTCCTTGCCCCCGTTCTTAAGTGAATCACTGCAGTTGTTCAGTTAGTGACACGGTTGTTAAGTGAATCTGGCTTCCCCGTTGACTTTGCTTGTCAGAAGGTCGCATGACCCCGGGACACTGCGACCGTCATAAATAGGAGCCAATTGCTGAGCATCTGAATTTTGATCACATGACCGTGGGGATGCTGCGACGGTCGTTAAGTGTGAAAACTGGTCGTAAGTGGCTTTTTTCAGCGCTGTTGCGACTTTGAACGGACGCTAAATGAACTGTTGTAAATCGAGGACTACCTGTATATGCTTACAATACAGAATATGCAGGTAGCCTCAATTTATGACCAAAATGGAGCCATTACTAAGCAAGACAATTGTTAAGTGAACTGTGGCTCTCTTTACGACCTTTCTTGCCACAATTGTTAAACAAATCACTGCGGTTGCTAAGTGAATCCTGTGGTCGTTAACCAAACCTGGCTTCCCCCATTGCTTGTCGGAAGCCAGCTGGGAAGGTCACGAATGGTGATCATGTGATGCCGGGGACAATGCAGCAGTCATAAATACATGCCAGTTGCCAAGAGACTAAATTTTGATCACGTGACCCTGGGGATGCTGCAATGGCCATAAGTGTCAAAGGTGGACACAAGTCACTATTGTCAGGGCCGTTGCAACTTTGAACGGTCACTAAACGAATGACTGTTAGTCAAGGACTACCAGTAAAATCCATAAACATTGTTGAGGTGAGTCATCCCGCAGGTGCTAAACTTTAGCCTAAAACTCTTGAACTGGCACCACATTCTCCTATATCAGGGGTCTTCAAACTTGGCCCTTTTATGACTTGTGGACTTCAACTCCTAGAATTCCTCAGTCGGCCATTTTGATGAAACTGCAGGCTTGGATTCAGACCAGGGGTCTTCAAACTTGGCCCTTTTATGACTTGTGGACTTCAACTCCCAGAATTCCTCAGCCAGCCTCCATTTTGTTTGTTAGATTTAAGACAGGGGTCTTCAAACTCGGCCCTTTTGTGACTTGTGAACTTCAACTCCCAGAATTCCTCAGCCAGCATGCCTGGCTGAGGAATTCTGGGAGTTGAAGTCCACAAGTCATAAAAGGGCCGAGTTTGAAGACCCCCGTTATAGATGCTCCATCACTGGAGGTCTTTAAGAAGAGATTGGACAACCATTTGTCTGAAATGGTATTGGGTCTCCTGCCTGAGCAGGGGGCTGGACTAGAAGACCTCCAAGGTCCCTTCCAACTCTGTTATTCTGTTAACTTGGTGGTCTCCATGAGTTTCCAGAAACTCCTAATATCATTCCTTCATTGGAGAACTTCTCCTTCTCCATCCCTCCTGCCCAATCAGACAAATTTTCATTTTGAAAGTTTTTTTTTTTTGTTTTTTTTACTGAAACACTGGAATTGTCTCCCAGACGGTTTCTCCCTCTTATTGCCTCCAGTGTGGAATAAGAATGTTGCAAGGCTCCTAAATGGCAAAGATGGTTTTCAGACAATCCATACTCTCATTAAGTCTCCAAAAACAACTTCCTACTCTGGTGATCTCATTTTGGCATCCAATGCTTATCCGGCAGGCAATAAACACCCTGAACAGATTTGAAAATCAGGGATGAGTTGCAGATGCTTTGAAAGACGATTGTACCGCTGTACGGGGGACCCCAAAGACTCTACAAGCAGTCCTCGACTTACAACAGTTCACTTAGTGACCGTTCGAAGTTACAACGGCGCTGGAAAAAATCTGACTCACGACCATTTTTCACACCGACCACCTTTGCAACCTCCCCAGGGTCACGTGATCAAAATTCAGATGCTTGGCAACTGGCTCATACTTATGACCGTTGCAGTGATCCCCTTTTGCGACCTTCTGATAAGCAAAGTCAATGGGGAAGCCAGAGATAATTAACAACCATCTTACTATCTTATCAACTGCAATGATTCACTTAACAACGGTGGCAAGAAATGTCGTAAAATGAGGCAAAACTCACTTAACAACCGAAGTCAAGGACTAAATATTTAAAGGCTAAACAGCTTATGTAATGATGTAATGTAATGTAAGATGGATGATGCAATCATAGGAATGACTCAGCAGGTGTATGTATCCCTTTAAGAGCCTGAGTACAAAAGGGAAGGCCTTGCTGGAGTCTTTCTCTTTCGTCCGTTCCCTGCTGTAACTGCTGTATATTGAAGTTTGCTGTTTCACCATGTGTTATGTATTTTATTTCTAGTGCATATTTGTAGATATAGTGTAATATAAACCACATTTAATACAAACCACTGTTTACTGTATTTATTCCTGGGTTACCTCAGCGCAATAAGACTGTGCATGCTCTGACAGACTACCTGTACTCATTTATTTATTTCCGTGAATTTTACAACACTTTTCAACACCGTGGACCCAAAGCAGCTTAAAGAAAACTGCTTTTCCTGTAGGAGCACGGAAAACAGTCCACAATTCCACTCACTGTGGCAAAAGTGCCACAGGCTTCTATCAACAAGGGGACATTCGTCCTGAATTTGGGAACAGTGAAGGGGCACGTGATTCACGTGTCCAATCCTGATGAAGGAGAAGACCAGGCTGAGCCCGAGGGGGTGAGGGGGTCAAACAGGTCATCAGTCTTGAATCCCTTTGTGCCCACAAGAGATCTAAATCCAGCTCTCGTTGAATTCGTTGCCAATTCGCCTTCACTGTTAGTAGTTCAGATCTTATACAGAGCTTTAGCGTACAATAAACCTATATATTCATTTGAACTGCCTGGACTCCTGATTTCCTACGCTTGACAATTGTAAATTTAATAAATAAATTTGGAAAAAAAATCCAACCCAAATTTCTAACGTTGCATTGCTGTTACACATTTCACTTGTTATCTTTTTCAGAAGCCAGTATCGACTAAACCAAGGGCTTATAAAATGTCAGAGATAGATATAATATTAGCATGTACATGAATGCTTACATCCGTACATAATTCAATCTAAGCCCTTTTATCAAACCGTACTATTAAACGATATCTCATTTTCGGAGATCAACTCTGATGAAATAATAGTTGCTATTTTGTTCGCTGTCGTAAGCTGCTAACCCGGTTGTATAGTCAAAGTTTGTCTTCCATTTTTAAGCTAAACGTGATTAGGGGGCCTTGATTCTGAAGCATCATTACTTAAGCCTTTTAAGGTTTGTTTACTGTCTTTGAGCAGGAAGACAAACAAAAAATTCTTAATCTGCCCGTACAATCGTGAAACAGGGATTACGCCCTTGGGTAGCATAAAAGCTTTATTTAATTGGAAAAGTTAAAAAAAAAAAAAAAGCCTAATTATCATGGCAACCAACGTTTGTGTATGTTTGTTCAGGAAATAAAATCATTAGGAAAAATGATATAGTCCAGGGGTCTTCAAACTCGGCCCTTTTGTGACTTGTGAACTTCAACTCCCAGAATTCCTCAGCCAGCGTGCCTGGCTGAGGAATTCTGGGAGTTGAAGTCCACAAGTCATAAAAGGGCCGAGTTTGAAGACCCCTTGACTTGTGGACTTCAACTCCCAGAATTCCTCAGCCAGCATGCCTGGCTGAGGAATTCTGGGAGTTGAAGTCCACAAGTCATAAAAGGGCTGAGTTTGAAGACCCCTGATGATATATAGTCTATTAAATGGATTTTGCCACAAGTAGGAGACATCGGAGGGAACCACGCCCACCAAGAGTTGATCAAATGGGTTATTTCTCACTTACATTTTGTCCTGGCCACCCACTCGCAGCGTCAGCCGGGGAATCACAGGCGATGGGGCAGGTATAACAGGTTCCACTTTGATCTGCTAAAGGTAACATATTCCAGCGTTAAAATAGGGTATCTGCTATAGAGGAAAGCATTCACGCTGTGTTGAATTATGCAGAGCAGGGCTCTCCAAAGTTGGCAATTTTAAGACTTGTGGACTTCGACTTCCAAAATTGACTCTAGGTTTCTAAAGATGAGGGGGGGGGAACAGATCTACAGGTAGTTCTCAACTTATAACGGTTTGTTTAGTGGCCATTGAAAGCTACAACGGCACTAAAAAAAAGTGACTTGAGGACCATTTTTCACAGTTACGGCTTTTGCAACATCCCCACGATCAGGTGATCAAAATTCAGACGATTGGCAACTGGCTTGTATTTATGACGGTTGCCGTGTCCTGGGGTCATGGGATCGTGTTCTGCGGTCTTCTGACAAACAGAATCAACGGAGAAGCCAGATTCCACTTAACAACCGGGTTACTAACTTATCAGCTGCAGTGAGCCACTTAACCCCCGAGGCAAGAAAAGTCGTAAAAGGAGGCAAAACTCACTTAACACATTTCTCACTTCAAATCTGGGACTCGATTGTGGTCGTAAATCGAGGACTTGCCTGTACTTTCAGACTTGCAAAATCCTGTTAAGGTTAGCATTTCTTGCCAGGATGATCTTACAAAGCTGACATTGATCTCACAAGTCTGAAAGGACACGGTTCCCCCAGGGTGGCACTTTCCAAATAAAGTGGCATTGCAAGACTAAAAATTTATTTTGTCTGAATGGCTGGGAATTCTGGCAAGCCCTGTTCCAACAGATCTGCAGGGGGGCCAGATTGCAAAATCCTGGGTTGTATAAACAGAGGCATAGAATCCAAATCACGCGAGGTATTAGTACCGCTTTATAAAGCCTTAGTAAGGCCACAACCTGGAATAGTGCATCCAGTTTTGGTCACCAGATTACAAAAAAAAAAAAAATGTTGAGATTTTGGAAAAAGTGCAGAGAAGAGCATGTAGGAGGATTAAAGGCCTGGAGATTAAAACATGAAAAACTGGGTATGGCCAGTCTAGAGAAAAGAAAGATTAGGGGTGACATGATAGCAGTCATCCAGTATTTGAGAGGCTGCCACAAAGAAGAGGGGGGTCAACTTATTTTCCAAAGCACCGGAAGGCAAGACAAGAAACAATGGATGGAAACTAAACAAGGAGAGAAGTAAACTGGAATAAAGGAGAAACCTCCTTATCAGTTGAGGACAATTAACCCATGGAACAGCTTGCCACCAGAAGTTGTGGGCGCTCCATCACTGGAGGTTTTTTAAGAATAGACTGGACAGTCACTTGTCTGAAATGGTATAGGGTCTCCTGCTTGAGTAGGGGGTTGGACTAGAAGACCTCCAAGGTGCCTTCCAGCTCTATTCTGATTGAAGTTGCATTAGTGCAGGGGTATCAAACTGCCGGCCCACGGGCCGGAGGCATCATGGCGAAACCACGCCAAACCCATTGCCGGCAATGGCGAAAAAGTCGTGATACGTCGTGACACGTCACGTGACATTGCGAGTTTGACACCCCGGCATTAGTGAATTAGCATGTGGGAAGGACCTTGCAAGACAGGTGGAGGAGTCCCAAACTGCACAGCTGGTTTTCCACTTGCAAGTTTTTTTAGGCACTTCTTTTTATGAATCTGCAATCTCCACCGTTTGACAGGCTGGGTGGCCCAAAAAGCTGTAGCAAAATGATAATACAGGTACTCCTCGCCTTATGACTACGACTGAGCCCAGTCTGGCTTCCCCGTTGCTTGTCAGAAGGTCACAAAAGCTGAGCACATGACCCCAGGACAAGGCAACTGTCATAAATATAAATCAGTTGCCAAATGTCCAAATTTTGATCACATGACCATGGGGATGCTGCAATGGGTCATAATAAGTGTGAAAAACGGTCATAGGTCACTTTTTTTTCAGTGCCGCTACAACAACAACAATAATAAAGTTGATGATGATGATGATGATAAAGTTGGAAGGGACCTTGGAGGTCATCTAGTCCAACCCCCTGCTCAGGCAGGAAACCCTATACCATTTCGAATTTCGAACAGTCACTCAGCGAATGGTTTGCAAGATGAAGGCAACCTGTATGGAGAACAGGTACATTTTTGTGACGGTTTTATCAAATAATACTATCAAACCCCGCCCAAAATCAAAACCCAGAAATCTTAGTTTATGTTTAAAGAACTAAGAATTATGGAAGCCTGCTTTGTTTGGGGTGTTTTGCACAGATTTAATTAAATGAATGCAACCCACACAGCCTAGAACAGGAAGGATCTAAATGATGGATCTGAATGAAGAATCTAAATCATTAAAATGTTGGCACATTGATGCGTAGAACTGGAAGCCAAGAAAAATCGCACGCGAGTGGGCTGTTGTGTGAAAGCATCTGCATCAGAGAAGAAATAGTGCGTGAATGTGCAGGTAGTCCCCAACTTACGACCGCAATTGAGCCCAAAATTTCCTCTTGCTAAGCAAGGCAGCTGTTAACTGAATTTTCTCCCATTTTGCAACCTTTCGTGCCACAATTTTTAAGTGAATCGCTGCAGTGGTTAAGTTAGTAACCTGGTCGTTAAGTGAACCAGGCTTCCCCGTTGACTTTGCTTGTCAGAAGGTCTCAAAAGGGGACCGCGTGACCCCGGGATGCGGCAACCGTCATAAATATGAGTCAGTTGCCAAGTGTCCAAATTTTGATCACATGACTACGGGAATACTGTAATGGTCATAAGTGTGAAAAACGGTCACAAATCACTTTTTTCCAGTGCCTTTGAACAGTCATTAATCAAACAGCTATAAGTCAAGGACTACCTATATATTAAAGGAAATATAAATGTGGGTATGCATGAAGAAGACCAGAAGCGATTTAGGGTAGAGTAGAGCAGAGCAGAGCAGAGCAGAGCAGAGCAGAGCAGAGCAGAGCAGAGTAGAGTAGAGTAGAGTAGAGTAGAGTAGAGTAGAGTAGAGTAGAGTAGAATAGAATAGGAATATATGGGAATGGAATGGAATGGAATGGAATGGAATGGAATGGAATGGAATGGAATAGAATAGAATAGAATAGAATAGGAATATATGGGAATGGAATAGAATGGAATGGAATAGAATAGAATGGGAAGGGACCTTGGAGGTCTTCTAGTCCAGCCCCCTTCTCAAGCAGGAGAACCTATACCATTTCAGATAAGTGACTGTCTAGAGACTCTAGTCTCTTCTTAAAAGACTTCAGTGTTGGAGCATTCACAACTTCTGGAGGCAGGTTGTTCCACTGATTAACAGTTCTAACTATTTAAATGGACTGTGTTGTTGTTGTTGTTTTTTAATGTGAAGGGAGCATGAAGTCTCTACGATTAAAATTTAAAGAAGTGCAATTCTGGGGTAAGCTGGGCATTTGGACTGGGAGAAGAATATTTACAGTGGATATTACAAAGCTTCCCAGTCCTGAAAGTGGCAGTGTCCAGCAATGTAAGACTCCTTTGTCGCTAACTAAAAATACATTGTCCCTGGATTTGTCCAGTTTTATGTATAAGCAATACTTCTTTCACCTGAACTAATACCAGTAGTCCTATAAGCCCCTTATTGCAGTGTGTGCTGCACAGGATTTTTTATTTTATTTTTATTTTTTGGGGGCACTAATCTTCAAGGATTTAGCTTCTTTGCCACATACCTCAGGGCACCAACTGATAAAGCCTTAACTCTCCGTTTTTCCAGGACACCAACAGAGCAGCCTTGCAAAAAATGAAAATCACTCAAGAGATTTAAAAAAAAAAAAGGGGGGGGGGGAAGAGAGAATTTATTTTCAAAATCCTGACTTCCAGCGAAGAGATGGACTTTTTCCATCTTTTTTTTTTTAAAAAAAGAAAAAGAAAAAGAAAAAAAAGAAAAAGAAACGAGAGGAAGGCTTATCTCTGGAAATCGGTTTAAATTTTAATTTTTGTGGAGGGACTCTTTCACGCAGCCTGGCTTTAAAGTTTTATCTTTTGACAGGGACTTTTCGCCAAAGCTAACAGGGAAGCTTTGCCAACGTAATCTGCCCGAGCTTATATTGCTTTCCTATAATACAATATATTTTAGGAGTATAAAGAATAGATTTTTTATTTTAATCACTTGTAATGGTGCATTATAGTCCTAATAGCGTATTGGATGGTAACAGTAGGAGACGAGAACTAGTTACTAAATGAGGGAAGAGCTATTTTATTATCCCCCCCCCCCTTTAAGTTTATTTTAATCATTTAGCACTTGATCCATGAGTCGCAGTTTGGAACAGAATCCTCCTATCTGCTCTCAAAATCTGTTAATATTGTGAATACTGCAATTATGATGGCTCCCCTCCGCAGGTAAGACAATCACCGAGGGATATCTATTTATATGTGATTTCTACTTGGGAGATTTACCCTACCAAACATGATTACTGTAGGGATTTATAGAGTCGTTTCTTACGCCAAAGTATCCAACCTAGAAATATATATATATATGAATAAATAGAAGGAGCAGTGAGAAGGAAATACCAGGCCAGATAGAGCAGATTTGATCACAGATACTTAAATCCCTTCTGTCTCCTTCAATGAGCCGGCTTTTTTTTCCCCACTGCCAAATAAGCCCGATAATCTGATCGTTGGAGTGAAATTTCTCTTTCTTTTTCAAGATTCTCCCTTTTCCTTGGTCTCTGCGTAGTTTATTTCGAGAGAGAGAGAGCACACACACGTTGCCATGTCTGCAAAGAATCTCCCATTTGAACCCTAATGGTATCTTGTACGGGAGAGTTCACATCAACTCAAGAGGTTGTTAACCGGTTTGGTTGAGGTGCTGGACGAGAAATGAGAAAATCTGAAAGGGGCTGGTTCAGGAATTCTGGGAGTTGAAGTCCACAGGTCATAAGGGCAGTTGCCCACCCACCCACCCCTGCGTTAGGTCAAGGGTGAAGGTCCTGTGCCCCCTTCAATGGCATCTCTCATCTAACCTGACTCCAGATCAGTCTAATGAAATCTAGTCTAATGAAGAGAAGGACGAGGGGGGACATGATAGCAGTCTTCCAATATCTCAGGGGTTGCCACAAAGAAGAGGGGGTCAAGCTATTCTCCAAAACACCTGAAGGCAGGACAAGAAGCAACGGATGGAAACTCATCAAGGAGAGAAGCAACCTAGAACTAAGGAGAAACTTCCTGACAGTTAGAACAATTAACCAGTGGAACAACCTGCCTCCAGAAGCTGTGAATGCTCCAACACTGGAAGTTTTTAATAAGAGACTGGACAACCATTTGTCTGAAATGGTCTAGGGTTTCCTGCCTGAGCAGGGGGTTGGACTAGATGACCTCCAAGGTCCCTTCCAACTTTATCATCATCATCATCATCATCATCAAATGCAACCTCTTTTGGAGGCTCAAAGATCTCTCACTCCATATCCTCTACTTATAACTGTGTTCCATTTTATTTTTATTTTTTGCCAAATATTATGACCCTATGGACCGTCTAGTGTCACTGAGGCTACAAGGCCATCAAGCCCACCAAGAAAATATCCTGATTGGCAGAGGATCAGCAAGGTCTCTCCAACAGTAGCTTTTCCATTAGAACAGGGGTTCCCAACCCCCGGGCCTTGGACCAATACCGGTCCATGGCCTATTAAGAACTGGTCTGTCCAAGTGAGCAAAGCTTCATCTGTGTGTATGCGGGATCTATGTAGCATGTGAAACCATTCCCCCCCTCCCCGGTCCATGGAAAAATTGTCTTCCACGAAACCGATCCCTGGTGCCCAAAAGGTTGGAGACAGCTGCATTAGAATTTAGAATAGAATAGAGCTGGAAGGGACCTTGGAGGTCTTCTAGTCCAGCCCCCCGCTCAAGCAGGAGGACCTATACCATCTCAGACAGGTGATTGTCCAGTTTCTTTTTAAAAACTTCCAGCGATGGAGCGTCCACGATTTCTGGTGGCAAGCTGTTCCACTGGTTGATTGTCCTCACTGTCAGGAAGTTTCTCCTTAATTCCAGGTTGCTTCTCTCTTTGGTCAGTTCCAACCATTGTTTCTCATCCTTCCCTCTGGTGCTCTGGTGAACAACCTGGCCCCCTCTTCCTTGTGACAGCTCCTCAGGCATTAGAAGACCTCATAAATTGGAAAGTCTTCTCTGAACTGGCAGCCAAAGTAATGCCCAGGTTAAGAGATTGGACTTAGACCAAAGAGACCTAGATTCAAATCCTCACTCGATCCCAGAGCTACACTGGATAACTTTGGGACAAGCATTCTCTTTCAACAAAATGTACCTCACAGGGTTGTTGTGAAAATCCTCAGCCCTCAAAAATGGTGGGACAGAAATGAAGTTAGTTAACGAAGAAAGAACTAATGCGGTGCCACTAAGCTGTGGTCCCTCTAAGTCTAAGAACGTTCTATACACAGGGAAAAGGAAAATCAAACGCTACGCAAAGTTCAGTTCTGATAACAGTGTAAAATTCGAATCTGATTTATCTATGAATTGGAAATGAGCAACTGAATTAGAGAAGCTAAACACGGTAGCACAAACGTATTATTGTTCCGTCTTAACTTATTCGATATTATCTTTCTTTCCATTCCTTGCATCGTGTAACAGTGACCTCCTGGACAAATTGAGGTTGCAAATGTCTTGCATGGATGGGAAAAAAAGATGGTTCTTAATGTATATATTACTCTGTACTTTGTGATGATTGTCACACACTACCCTGCAATTATGTAAGTGCATTCAGCGTTGGTTTTAACACCTTCGAAATTTAAAAGTAGCTCTTGGGATGAAATGAAAGGAATTCTACAGGTAGTCCTTGACATATAACTGTCATGGAATCTACCCATTATGGCCATATGTCATGATGGCCACAAAACAGGTAAGTCACGTGATTAACCCAATTTTATGACCTTTTTCTGTGGCAGTTATTAAGCCAGGGGTCTTCCAACTTGGCCCTTTTATGACTTGTGGACTTCAACTCCCAGAATTCCTCAGCCAGGCTGGGAGTTGAAGTCCACAAGTCATAAAAGGGTCAAGTTGGAAGACCCCTGTCTTAAATCTAACAAACAAAATGGAGGCTGGCTGAGGAATTCTGGGAGTTGAAGTCCACAAGTCATAAAAGGGCCAAGTTTGAAGACCCCTGGCTTAAGCGAATGCCATCATTGTTAAGTGGAGCAATGGACACCATTTTGCCAAAGTCGTTGTAAAACAAGGTCACATGACTGTGGGACCACTGCTAACAGTCGTAAATGTGAATGTTGTTTAGTCGCATCGTTGTGAAGGGGGCCCGATCTTTAGAACTTCAACACAGATCCTAAGTCCTCTTTTTCAGGCCAGTCTTAACTTTTTCGGTATTGGTTAAAGGGCTTAAGGACTATCTGTAGAAGTTTCCCCCCCCCCTTTTATAAAAGCAAAAGCTGCAAAACTTATACAGGTAGTCCTCGACTTACGACCACAACGGGGGGCCAAGATTCATGTTGCCAAAGTGAGAAATTTGCTAAGCGAGTTTGGCCCCATTTTACGACTTTTCTTGCCAGATTCGTTAAGCGAATCACTGCAGTTGTTAAAATTAGGAACACGGCTGTTAAGTGAAGCTGGCTTTCCCCCCGTGGACTTGGCTTGTCAGAAGCTCGCAAAAGGGGATCACGTCACCTCCCGGGACGCTGCGACCGTCATAAATGTGAGTCAGTGGCCAAGCATCCGAATGCAAATCACGTGACCCTGGGGAGGCTGCAACGGTCATAAATATGAAAAATGGTCGTAAGTCGCTTTTTTCAGTGCCGCTGTTAACTTTGAACCATCACTAAATGAACTATTGTAAGTTGAGGACTACTCGTATATGGTCCAACGGTCTGCACTCTGCCCCTTTTACTGTTTGCATTCCTGTTTTTCAGTTCAGAATTCTGCACACTTTTAAGCTAAATATATCATTAAACTAAAAAATTTTTTAAAAAAATCAGCATATAATTTTGGACAACGAGGAAGGCGAGTCCCGTTGCTACCTCCTAACGTAGGAGAGACTTACTTTTTCGTGTTTGTGTTTCTCCTTCTCCTTCTTCTCCCGTTCCTTTTTCTCTTTCTCTTTTTCTTTCTCCCTCTTCTCTTTCTCTTTGTCCTTCTCCCGCTCTTTCTTTTTCTTCTTCTCTTTTTTGTCTTTTTTCTTCTCCTTGGGCTTTTCCTTCTCCTCAAACAGCTTCTCGGGAAGGACCGCAGAGGGGGGCTGCAGCAGGGAGGGGAGCTTCATAGCGGTCGGGGTGCAGTACAAGGGGAGGGGCAGGTCCCTGGGAGGGAGGACCAGCGGGGCTGACAAAGCTTTAGCCTTGTCCTTAGTTTTATCTTTTAATTTCTCCTTGTCTTTTTTCTCCCGGTCCTTCTTGCCTTTCTCTTTCTCCTTCTTCTTGTGTTTCTCGCGTTCTTTTTTGGCACCGGGCTCTTTGACCTTCACTTTCGTGTCCTCCTCAAAGTCCTTCATTTTGAACTTGAAAGGATCCAGGTCATCTTCTCTCATCAGGTCCTTCCACGCAAATTTGGCTTCTTTGCCTCCTTCCCTGTCTCGATCCTTCTCCTTGTTTTTCTCCTTCTCTTTGTTCTTCTCTTTGCTCTTCTCTTTGTCTTTCTGCTTGTCTTTCTTTTTCATTTTGGTCTTCAGCTCTTTCTTCAGCTTCTTCTTCACCTCCACCGAGGCGGCCTGCTTGGTTTTCTCCTCGTAGATTTTGAGCAAAGGCTCGGGCGTGGGCGGGGAAGCCGAGGGAGACGAGAAATAAGGGAAGTTTGCCGGTAAAGTCGCGTGAGGACCCAGGTTGGCTTTGCGAATCACCTCGTCAATCGAGTCGTCCATCGTCCATGAAATATCCGAACTTGAGGTTCCTCCACAAGGAGGAATTGGGGTGCTTCCTGCTTTATTGAAGAAGCTGCTATTTGCAGAAACGGAAGCTTTCGGGATAGGAGGCTCAGACACAGAAAGTCTTTTGGGGCTCGTGAAAACGTCTCCTTCGGATTCGGACCCGGAGGAAAACTCAAACGGATCAGGATCCCGTTCTGCACATGCCCGGGCAATGACCGCGTCAATGGAATCGTAAATTGTCTTGTCAACCACAGTGAATTTCTTTCCTGGGTTCTCACTACAGGCTTTGGCAGGTTCGGCTGGCATTGGCACTTGCTTAACCTGGATAGTCTCTTTCCCCATCTTTTCACTCAAGACGACTAATGGGGTTTTAATCGGGGTCTCCTGCTTAATTGTAATCTGAGGGACCACGTGGATGGGAAGTTTTGGACTTTTCGGGCTTCGGGGACTCTTAGCTCGGCCCGGAGATTTTTTCTCCTTGGTTCCAATTTTGGGCGAGCGAATGGGGCTGCCCATAACGGCCGGCGACGGGGAAACTTTGGGCGTTTTACTCTTCTGCACCGGAGAGACTGTTTTCACCTTGGGTTTAGGAAGAAGGGCTTTGGGTTCGGGGGGTTTTGGAACGGGCAGCTGCGACTTTGCGATGGGAGCCAGGACTGGGGGCTCTGGAGAAGACGGCACCTGCTCACCGCTCTCCTGAACGCAAACTGGGGAAAGCATCGGAGGCACCTTCTGGGTATTGATCAAGCTAAGAGGCTCTCGTGCCTCCACGGTGACCTCGAGCTCCTCTCCTTTCGTGTTTGTTAGTTTGGGGCGCTTCGCCGCAGGCATTTCCTCGGACTCGGGGCTTTCTAAGGGCCTCTTGCTTAAGTAGTTTTCATCGTTCACAGCCTCCTCTTCTTCCATTTCTCCTTCTTCCTCCAAAGGAACCTGCATGGCTTCGGCGGAAGTCCCTCCATCCGTTGGCACCTGCTCCTCTTCCTCCTCTGGAGTAAGAAACAAGAAAAGAGAAAGTTACTTTCAGGCTCTGGATGAGAAAATAGTTTAGGGCAGGGGGCCCCAATCCCCAGTCTGTGGACCGGCAGTGGTGGGATTCAAGCAGTGGTGGGATTCAGCTGGTTCGCACTGGTTCGGGAGAACCGGTAGCTAAATTTACCTGAATTCGGAGAACCAGCTGGCTTCTGGAAGTCCAGTCTAGGCCTGGGAGGCCTCCCAGGCCTAGAACGGCCCACCGGAAGTGCATGGATACCACTTCCGGAAGTCTGTTCTAGGCATCTGAATGGTCACTAAACGAACTGTTTTAAGTTGAGGACCACCTGTACCTGCAAAAGTGAAGGTATATTGCTTTAAAAAGAATCAAGATGGCTGCATTATGTAAGGGCAATTCTAGTGTTACTGTTGACACACAATAACTACATTCCTTTGCTCTTTTACTTCTTGACAAAAGGCTTTTTCTGGCTCTATTTTGGCAACGTGGCAGCTGATGCACCATGCGATCCTCTTCCGGTGACTTGACTGACACCTCACAAAAACCCTCCCTCATCATGTCTATGTCCAGTTTAATGAAGAGAAGGACGAGGGGGGACATGATAGCAGTCTTCCAGTATCCCAGGGGCTGCCCCAGAGAAGAGGGAGTCAAGCTATTCTCCAAAGCACCTGAAGGCAGGACAAGAAGCAACGGATGGAAACTAATCGAGGAGAGAAGCAACCTAGAACTAAGGAGAAACTTCCTGACAGTGGGAACAATTAACCAGTGGAACAGCCTGCCTCCAGAAGCGGTGAATGCTCCAACACTGGAAGTTTTTAAGAAGAGACTGGACAGCTCTTTGTATGAAATGGTATAGGGTTTCCTGCCTGAGCAGGGGGTTGGACTAGATGATCTCCAAGGTCCCTTCCAACTTTATTATTATTATTGATCATCGCACAGTCAGCCAGATGTTCAGACTGGATTTGGCATTTTTGTCTACCTATCGAGTCCTTACCAAGGAGCTGGGATAGGCAGATGTGGATGTTTGATGGTGTTACAGATATCGTCGCAGGATGGAAGCAGTTCCTATTATTATTATTATTATTATTATTCATTAGACGTGAACCTCAGTCAACTGAACATTCAAATTGACTGGCGCTGATGGTTGACACGGGTTGCTGCCAGCATCCTAGGTTGTTGTTGTTGTCATCATCATTATCATCATCATCAACTTTAAAGCACTCGAATAAAAAGCCAGCCACAGATACCATTTGAGAAACAACCAAAGATGTATTTGCTGGGTGCATTCTTGTCATTTTAACAAACTTTGCTTCTCGTGTTTTGAACCTCTCTCCAAAAATCCCATTTGAGTTTTGGTTTGCCTTCGAGCCTTTGGAGCGGGACTTTCCTTTTCCTCTAGAATGTGTCAAAGGCCCGATTTAGGAGACTCGAGTCGAGAGCCTTGGGTCTAAACATGAATTTGTGCCAGCGGCGCAAATTAAGTAAAAAAAAAACCAAAAACCTAACACAAGTTAAGCTTTTGCCAAGGCCTGGAGGATTTACGGCAGCAGGTCCAAAGTGGAAAGTCTGCCTGGGGGGATAAAGCCTTCTGTTTTATTTAGCCTTCCATAAGAAACAGAAATTTGTTAGCTCAGTTTTGTTTGGATGGACATATAAGTTTTTGTCCTTAAAAAAAAAAAGAGGAGGAGGAGGAGGAGGAGGAGGAGGAAGAAGAAAAAAATATATCAAATCAGCCTCTTGTGTCCTGGCATCTGCTAGAAATAGACCATGCTGCTGGATTCGGTGCAGGTTCCAAAAATTGGGTTTAATCACTGCCTGATCTCTTCGGGGAGATGAAATGTGCTCATATTCCCTAGGGTGGCATGATTTAAAAGAGAAATGAGCTGAGCTGGAAAAATATTTCAAATTCGTAGGTTTGACCTCAATGTTACAAACAGTTGTCCAGTGCAGAGGTGAAAGAAAAAAAATTATCTTAACACTCCTGTAACAAAGATGATCAGGGGACTGGAGGCTAAAACATACGAACAACAGTTGCAGGAATTGGGGATGTCTAGTTTAATGAAGAGAAGGACGAGGGGGGACATGATAGCAGTGTTCCAATATCTCAGGGGCTGCCCCAAAGAAGAGGGAGTCAAGCTATTCTCCAAAGCACCTGAAGGCAGGACAAGACGCAACGGATGGAAATTAATGAAAGAGAGAAGCAACCTGGAACTAAGGAGAAATTTCCTGACAGAACAATTAACCAGTGGAACAACCTGCCTCCAGAAGTTGTGAATGCTCCAACACTGGAAGTTGAAACAAACACTATTTCGGAAGGAAGATACAGATTATGAATCTGATCAACCTGCAAAATTTGTCCTAACTTTCTTGATCCTGCTGCAGTATTTAATAACATTG
Organism: Azemiops feae; assembly: GCA_023970755.1. Taxonomy (NCBI): domain Eukaryota; kingdom Metazoa; phylum Chordata; class Lepidosauria; order Squamata; family Viperidae; genus Azemiops; species Azemiops feae. The sequence continues at coordinate 154,045 of JALGBA010003891.1, read as the reverse complement.
ATTGGAGGATGTCAGAACCAGGATAGACCATGCAATGAGAAGAGTTAAGAGTAATCGAGATTAAGTCCTGGCTAGGTTTTTTTTTTTTTTTTTTTTAGTAAGCAGACTTCCACAAAGTAGCCAAAATGTTAAAGACAACACTTTATGTCTTTATGTTCAGATATTGTGAGCATGTATTTTAACCTGGAATATTGCTCTGGAAAACATGCTAATATACGTCAATACGGTGAAGGTGTTTCAAAATGATCAATTAATTAATTAATTAATTAATTAATTTTATGCTGCCCATCCCCCCTATAAAGAGACTCTGGGCAGCTATTAATAAAAACAGTTCACAGTTTGGGAGGGAAGATGAAGTTATCTCAGGCTGACTGCTCACAAACCGTCAAAAAATTAAGAGCTTAATGATTTAAATATTAGAATGAAAAACATGAAAGCGGAACCCGGGCTGAAGATACTGGAATAATCTAAACGGACAGTTCAATCTTTCTTTCTTCCTTTTTTTTTTTTTGTGCTTGCGTATAGTTTAGTTAGAATTCATAATCAATTTATGTGGCGTGATATAGAACATGTTAGTGAGCTGAATGTGCGAGTGTAATGACTGGCTAAATTAACCTGGATATTTTGAAATGTCTATTACCTGTTTCCGCCTGTAATAATTTGATAACCCTCATTCCCCAAGCACCCCTTCCAGGCCTGTCTGTGAATTGTTCAGCTAATGGCCAAAATTGAGACTTGGGAGGAAATTCTCTGAATAAAGAACAAAGAGATTTTTAGCAATTAAAAACAGACCCTGCCTACAAAATGTGAATTTTCAATCGAAAGGCTAAAAATACTCTTATACCAGTTCAAACACTCAGTACTGAACTTATACAGGTAGTCCTCAACCTACGGCCATTTGTTTAATGACTGAATCAAAGTTACAACAGCACTAAAAAAAAAATGACCTAGGACCGTTTTTCACACTTACCATCACTGCAGCGTCCCCATAGTCATGCGATTAAAACTTGAACACTTGGCAACTGGCGTGTATTTATGACAGTTGCAGCGTCCTGGGGTCGTGTGATCCCCATTTGTGACCTTCCCAGCTGGTTTCCGACAAGCAAAATCGATGGGGGGAGCCCGATTCGCTGAACGACTGTACGATTCACTTCACAGCTGCGGTCATTTTCTTAACAACCGTGGCAAAAAAGGTCATAAAATGGAGCAAAACCCACTTAACAACTGCCTTGCTCAGCAATGGAAATGTTGGGCTCAAATCAATTTATAACCTTTTTTTGAAACGTGTTTTCCCTGGATTTTTGTTGTTGTTATTCTGTCTCTCACTGTTAAAATAAACCTACCATTAAAATTATAGACCAGGGGTCTTCAAACTTGGCCCTTTTATGACCTGGCTGGCTGAGGAATTCTGGGAGTTGAAGTCCACAAGTCATAAAAGGGCCAAATTTGAAGACCCCGTCTTAAATCTAACAAACAAAATGGAGGCTGGCTGAGGAATTCTGGGAGTTGAAGTCCACAAGTCATAAAAGGGCCAAGTTTGAAGACCCCTGTCTTAAATCTAACAAACAAAATGGAGGCTGGCTGAGGAATTCTGGGAGTTGAAGTCCACAAGTCATAAAAGGGCCAGGTTTGAAGACCCCTGGTCTAGACTGATTCATTTCTTTGTCAGTGGGCAAACGGACAAAATCAGAAGGGGATCAAATATTTTTTCCCCTCACTGTACTTGTATTCTCCTTTATTGCTGCTGTATAGTAGAGCTCCCCAACTTTTGCGGACTGATGGGGGGGGGGAGGCGGTTCCAAACGGCTCAAGGCCCGGTAGTGGGCCGTGGCACAGGGGTTGGGGACCCCTGCTGTACAGATAGTCCTCGCTTACCAACCACTTAGTCAGCGACCATTCCAAGTTACGACAGCGCTGCAAAAGGAGACTTACAACCGGGTCGTAAGTGTCTCGTAGTCGTTATGATCGCCATTTGCGACCTTCGTAGGCAATTTCCATCAATAGAAGATCCAATCCACTTCCCGTTCAATCATCAATCCAGGCTGCCCTAACCAGGGACCTCCACAAAGCAAACTTGGGGTGTATTCCTTATTTAAACATATTTCATTTCCCCCCCTCCCGGTTAAAAATGAAATTATTAGCAAAGACAAGGTAATTAGGCGGTGACAACTTGTCCGCCGCAGCCAATCAATAACAGGAGTAGATTAACTAAACTGACGCACTGTACGATGATGATGGGTTATAAATGGAGAGAGAGAGAGAGAGAGAAAGAGAGAGAGAGAGAGGGGAGCCTTTTCTAACATATCCACAATTAAAAAGAAAAAGAAAAAAAAGAAGAGAACCTTAAAATGCTATATAAGCAAGCTAACCTGAAATGACACCTAATATTATAAATGGCCTAATCTATATGTTAATATGGTTGTATCACAGAAATGCAGCAAGACTAAGATAACAATATGACTTTGGGGTTTCTATGGCTACCATCCTGAGTGAACGCGCCAGCGAGGGCCTTGCAAGGCGGACACCACAACGGGGGGGCTTTCCGGGGGCTTCTCTTTTGCTTATTTATGATATGATTTATGATAACGACCAGTCTCCCATTTTCTCCCCTGGTCAGGTACAATAAATTGCTGTCGTTAATCTCCTTTTTTTTTGGGGGGGGGTGTTTCAGGCCTGATTACAATAACAGAACAGGGGCCCAGATATGGTAATATAAGGAGCATTAAGGTGAGATTCCTCAGCCCCGCTCATTTCTGACAAAAATAGAAATATGAATTTGGAGATCATCGGAGGCAATGTCACTAAAGTGGACTATTTCAGGAATTTCTTTCTTTCTTTCTTTCTTTTTCTTTTTTTTTGGCTTGGAGCGTTTTCGGCTCGGGGAATTTCCGAGCCTTCTCCCAATTCTCTCTTGCCCGTTTCCCAGGGGGGGGGGGAGCTTGTTTGGAAAGGTAAAAAGCCTGGGAACCCTAATGGAAATTGGGACTTCTGACGTGTCCTGCCACCGGGGTGTGTGTGAGAACGGGAGAGCCACATCCACACACATGAAAGAGGGAGAAAAAGAAAAAACAACAAGCCCATGTGTGGGAAGTCCTTAGTCAGCGTTTATACTCTGTATTTATCGAGGTAATAGTGTTGGGGAAGGAGTTTTCCAGCTGGCACTTAAGACGGAAAACATGTTTTATCCCAGTGCAACTCCCAACTCATTTAAGAGAGACACTCAGAAACAAAACAAAGAGAAGGCAGTCAACAATTGTGGTTCGCTTGGGACAAACCTCGGAGAGGAGGTTTTATTCATTCATTGTTTCTGACATTTTTCAGGGGAAATCTTTACCAGCTTTACAGGTAGTCCTCGACTTACAACCGTTCGTTTCATGACGGTTCAAAGTCACGACGGCCCTGAAGAAAGTGACCTAGGACCGGTTCCTCACCTTTGCGACCGTTGCAGCGTCCCTCGCGGTCAGAATTTGGGCGCTTGGCAACTGGCCTGTACTTCTCTGGGTAGGCAAGACAGTTGTTAAGTGGGGTTTGCCACATTTTAGGAACTTTCTGGCCACAGGTTGTTAAGTGAGTTGTGTTGGCGTTAAGCAAAACTGGCTTCCCCTTATCGACTTTGCCTGTCAGGAGCCAGTTGGGAAGGTTAACAATGGTGATCACACAACCCCCCCAGACCATTGCAACCGATAATAATAATAATAATAATAATAATAATAATAATAATAATAATAATAATAATAATAATAATAATAATAATAATAATAATAATAATAATGTTGGAAGGGACCTTGGGGGTCATCTAGTCCAACCCCCTGCTCAGGCAGGAAGCCCTATACCAGGGGTCTTCAAACGTGGCCCTTTTATGACTCGTGGACTTCAACTCCCAGAATTCCTCAGCCAGGCACTCTGTGCTGGCTCAGGAATTCTGGGAGTTGAAGTCCACGAGTCATAAAAGAGCCAAGGTTGCCTACCCCTGGTTATAGGCAGTCCCCGACTTAAAACAGTTCGTTTAGTGACTGTTCGAAGTTACAACAGCACTGAAAGAAGTGCCTTATGACCATTGTTCACAATTATAACGGTTGCCGCATCCCCAGGGTCATGTGATCAAAATGCAGAGGCTTGGCAACTGCCTCGTATTTATGACGGTTGCTGCCCGGCTTCATGCGATCACCTTTTGCGACCTTCCGACAAGCCACGTCCACGAGGAAGCCAGATTCGCTTAACAACGGTCTCATTACTTTAACAACTGCAGTGGTTCACTGAACGACCGTGGCAAGAAAGGTCGTAAAATGGGGCAAAACTCACTTTCTGTCATTACGCAGGGATTTGGGGCTCAATTTCATTACAGGTTCAAAGCCCGCTTGCGAAAAGAGCTTAGAATTTGAAAAAAACAAAAAACAAACCCGAAATGAAAAGATATTAACATCTGCAGAACACACCTCTGTCAAGTTATTCCTACAAAGTGGCAGAATAAGACAAATCGCCTCTGTGTGCAAACAAGTTGTTCCGCTTCCATTAAAGTAAGCTGAAGGCGCTTTAAAATAATCAATAAAGACACTTCACGTTTAACACGCCGTGAGATCAGAGAGAAGTATTCATAATTCAGTTAGCCAAGCACTTTTTGACTCAGCAGGCACCATGTCTGGATTCAGCTGGATTTGTAGAGCTCAAAAATATGATGGAACTGTCACTGCATTTTGTTTCTAAGAATCACAGCGTCAACACCGTCCCAAAGACGGGTCCTTCTGGAAGATTCAAATGTACCAAAACTTTAAGCTAAATTAACTGTTACTCTTTTGTTTCACTGGAAGCTATCTGGATTGACGTTCATGGAAAAGTTGGAGCTTTCCTTACCAACTATAAAGAAACCAAGAAATTATTGATAAAACAATTTATTCGGGATACCACTGATAACCTAAAATGGCGTTTTCTTATTAAGGTCTATTTGCAAATCTAATTAGGGACGGCCTATTTTTAGCACAACGTAGCAAATAACAGAATTGGGTGCTCACCCCTAATCAATTAATATATCTACTCCACTGAAGGCTGCAGCCCTTGCCGTGAGCGGTGCTATAATGGGGAGAAGTATAAAATCTATGCTACCATTAATTTTTACTCCATTCCAGAGGACATCAACGGAAGATAATCTGCCTGAGGAAGCATAAAGAAGACTAAATCTGTGCTTCATAGGCCCCCTAGTAAATTGACCATGTTGGTTACGGATAATGTGAATTATACGAACGAAGGCGAATATACAGTACATGTCCCAGGATAATGTTGCAGGATCCAATCTGGGTCGGTCACCGGGACCAGAGGTGAATTATAATCCAATACTTGAGAAAGGAGAAAGAGAACAAATTGGGAAAGGCATAAAAACTGTGTTGTTCAGTCGCTAAGTCGTGTCCGACTCTTCGCAACTTTGTGCTCCACAGTCTCCTAGAGTTTGCCCAAATCAGGGGTAGGCAACCTTGGCTCTTTTATGACTCGTGGACTTCAACTCCCAGAATTCCTGAGCCAGCCATGCTGAGGGGAAAGGGAGAGGTTTCCAAGCTGAGCCATGCTGGCTCAGGAATTCTGGGAGTTGAAGTCCACGAGTCATAAAAGAGCCAAGGTTGCCTAGCCCTGGCCGAAATGCATGTTCATTGCATCAATGACACTATCCAACCATCTCAACCTCTGCCGTCATTCTTCTCCTTTTGCCTTCCATCTTTCCCAACATCAGGGTCTTTTCCAAGGAGGCCCCTGTTCTCATTTGGTGGCCAAAGTATTTGAGCTTCAGATTTCGTATCGGTCCTTCAAAGGAACAGTCAAGGTTGATTCCCTTTAGGATTGACGGATTGGATCGCCTTGTAGTCCAAGGGAAACTCTCAAGAGTCTTCTCCAGCTCCACGATTCGTAAGCATCAATCCTTCGGTGCTCAGCCTTCCTTAAGAGTCCAACTCTCACAGCCATACATTACTGCTGGGAAAACCAAAGCTTTCACTACAGAGAGTCTCCGACTTACAACGATTTCGCTTGGTCGCTCAACAGTGAGAAACTGGTGAAGCGGGCACAGCAGCGCCTGCATTTTCTGCGTCGCACGAGAAAAGCACATCTTCCTTCCCCTGTCCTGAGCACTTTCTACAGGGGGACGATCGAGAGCATTCTGTCATACGGCATCACAGTCTAGTTTGGAAGCATCACTGCTTCAGACAGGAAGGCGGTGCAGAGAGTGGTGAGGACGGCCGAAAAGGTCATTGGCAGTTCCCCCCCTCCCATCCAGGACATGGCACATAAGCGTTGCTTGAGCAGGGTCCGTAAGATTATCTGGGACACCACACATCCTCTTCACGACCTGTTTTCCTTGTTACCTTCTGGGAGGAGGCTTCGCGGTATCCGTAGCAGAACATCCACATTCAGCCATAGTTTCATTCCATACAGCATTAACCTTGCAAACTCTCAAGCTTCCTCCTTCCGTTATATATATTCAAGATGGACAGTATTTAATATTTATTTGTTATGTATATGTAGGGGTGTGGGTCTATACATATGTTGTATATAGTATGTTTAGGTGTGTGTCATGTATGTGTCTCACTTTGAGAGCGGGCAACTAAATTTCATTTTTGATGTGTGCCGTTGTGCCCACAGTAAAAAAAAAAAAAAAAAGACAATAAAGGTTATCTTATCTCATTTGCTTAGTGACCGTTCAAAGTTACAACAGTGCTGAAAAAAAAGAGTCTTATGACCGTTTTTTCATCCTTATGACCACTGCATCAACCTCGTGGTCACGGGTTCAAAATTCCCATGCTTGGCAACTGGTTCATATTTATGATGGCTGCAGTGTCCCGGGGAGTGCAGTGATTGGCTTAAAGAGCTGTGGCAAAGAAGGTCGCAAAATGGGGCAAAATTCACTTAACAGACGTGTGAGTTGGCAACAGACATATTCAGCTCAATTGTGGTCGTTAAGCCAAGGACTACCTTGTATACGGACCTTTATTGGCAAGGTGATGCCTCTGCTTTTTAATGTGCTGTCTAGGTTTTGCCATAGCTTTTTTACCTTGCAAAACAAAAAGATGCATTTCTACAGAAGAGAATATATGTATCTCGGGGTTGAAAGGTGGAGTCCTAGCTGCTCTCTGAGCTTGGTGGTCTGCCTGCAGACCTTTCCTTACCCAAACAGGGAACAACATCAATGCGCCATCAGTAAAAGATCATTAAAGATCGGTAAGAGATCATTAAGGATCAGTGAAAGATCAATGCATCAGTAAAAAGATGTATTTTAAAGCAGGACCCACAACAAGTCCTGGCCTCTGGTGTTCTCGGCGACCTTGACCAGAAAGAAAATGAAGGAAAAACAACAACAACAACGAGGAGGAGGAATATCTTAGGACCTGAGGCTCTGAAAGTATTTTAGCATGAGCTTTGAATAATTATCCTACAATATGAGTTTCCTGATTAATTGCTTCAGATAAGGTCTCCTTTTACTAGCTGGCCTCCAGTGACTGTGCCTACTTCCCATAATCACTTGTGTCTCGTCCCCCCCCTCCCCTTGCACACCGGGAACAGCTGAGAGGGAGAGCGAGAAAGAAAGAAAGAAAGGAAAAAAAAAAAAAAGAGATACACAATTCCATTACTTGAGGATTAGCCAGAAGATAACCTTACGTATTCCATTACTGACCATGATTTGAGTAATTATGCAATCAAACGGAGTCACTTTGAAAGATACCTTAATTGTTTTCCCAGGTTTGCTCAAGCTGTGCATCCAGCTGAGGGAAGGTGCATCTGTCCACGGCGCAGAAGCGCGTTCAGAGGGCCGAAGGGAAATGTAATGAGAAATCGGGCAAATTTTCAGAAAGCTAATTAAACTTTCGAAGGAACGTTGTAGAAAGAAGGAAGTTAACAATCTACTCGGCCAACAGGTGCCCTACAATACTCAGAATGGAACAGAACAGAACAGGTAGTCCCTGACTTACGACTGTAATGAAGGTAGTCCCTGACTTACGACTGTAATGGAGGTAGACCCTGACTTACGACCATACTGGAGGTAGTCCCTGACTTATGACCGTACTGGAGGTAGTCCCTGACTTACGACCGTAATGGAGGTAGTCCCTGACTTACGACCATATTGGAGGTAGACCCTGACTTACGACCATAATGGAGGTAGTCCCTGACTTACGACCGTAATGGCAGTAGTCCTTGACTTACAACCGTAATGGAGGTAGTCCTTGATTTACGACTGTAATGGAGGTAGTCCTTGACTTACGACCGTAATGGAGGTAGTCCCTGACTTACGACCGTAATGGAGGTAGTCCCTGGCTTACAACCGTAATGGAGGTAGTCCCTGGCTCACGACCATAATGGAGGTAGACCCTGACTTACGACCATACTGGAGGTAGTCCCTGACTTATGACCGTACTGGAGGTAGTCCCTGACTTACGACCGTAATGAGGTAGTCCCTGACTTACGACCATATTGGAGGTAGACCCTGACTTACGACCATAATGGAGGTAGTCCCTGACTTACGACCGTAATGGCAGTAGTCCTTGACTTACAACCGTAATGGAGGTAGTCCTTGATTTACGACTGTAATGTAGTCCTTGACTTACGACCGTAATGGAGGTAGTCCCTGACTTACGACCGTAATGGAGGTAGTCCCTGGCTTACAACCGTAATGGAGGTAGTCCCTGGCTCACGACCATAATGGAGGTAGTCCTTGACTTACGACTGTAATGGAGGTAGTCCCTGACTTACGACCATAATGGAGGTAGTCCCTGGCTTACGACCATAATAGAGGTAGTCCTTGACTTACGACCGTAATGGACCAGGGGTTGGGGACCCCTGGTCTACATGTCTATCGTTTCTTATTTTCTTCCATTTCAATCTTACGATGGACGATTGGATTTCCCCCCCCCCTTTTCAAATCTTGTACTGTATATGGTCAAAAGTTACAAGATGGTGGCACGTGGCCTGTAGCACCAGCCTTTGGGAAACCCCAGAATTAACATTAATATTTTATACATTGCTTGCTGTACCTCGGATCATCTTAATATTTCACATGTCGTTTTACACCATGGATTATCAGTGCAAAACACTATCTGGATCGCTAACTAATTTTTTCCCCCTGTTTTGTTTTAATTAGGTAACTGTCTGACTTTGAAAACGAAGCTTTTTTAAAAAAGAAAAGAAAAAAAGATTGATGGGCCACCCCATGTCATAGGCCCCTGGGTGGGCAAAAATCTCCTGATTTAATTTATCCTCAAAACATCCCTGCGAGGTAAGTTGCAATCCACCCCCTCCCACTGCAGAGATGGGAACTGAACATTGAGATAAGGGTCTTGTGTAAAACCACCCAGTGAGGAGACAGCTGAGGCTGGATTAATTAGCTAATTGAAATATATATTACTAAACTCAATGGAAGCACTGTGTTGAGGGTACTGAAATGAAAAACAGCACCCCCTCTTATACAATGCAGACAAATCGCTTAGCTGCTGGAAAGACCCTTCCAGTGTGTAGCCTCAATCAAGAGATATACAAAGATAGCTTATAGAATTTGCCCCGGAAAAAAACAACAAAGCAATTATTGAAAAAGTTGGTAAAAGGACCTGAAATTGTCCTTTTACGACCCACAGGGCTAATGATCTAAAACTGATATTGGCACTAAAGATTCTCAAATATTCTTTTCTGCCGTAGTCACAATAACCGTTATTGTTTATTAATACCCGTGTGTCTGCTTGGTTATATCTGAGAATCAGTGTCAAGTCATTTCTAGCTGAAACAGACTGAAATGAGGATATGATCCACTCAGGGTCATTTCAACCTGGGATGGGCAGCAAATAAATTTGAGAATAAGAGTAATAATAACTTACTCTGGGACTTTAGAATTCAAACCGGCAGACACCTGCCACGTAATACCCCAGACTTAGCAATTGCTGATAAGAAAGACAAAAACGTCTGGATGGGGGACATGGCAGTACCTAGAGACAGCAGAAGAGAAGAGAAGGAACCGGAGAAGATAACAACATACAAAGACCCATCAATACAGGTACTCCTCGACTTATGATCACAACGGAGCCCAACATTTCTGTTGCTGAGTGAGAAGTTGTCCCATTTTACGACCTTTCTTGCCACAACTGTTAAGTGAATCACTGCAGTTGTTAAGTAACAGGGTTCCCCCATTGACTTTGCTTGTCAGAATCAAGAATATACTTGATGATATACAAAGATGATTAGGGGACTGGAGGCTAAAGCATATCAGGAACGTTTGCTGGAATTGGGTATGTCTAGTTTAATGAAGAGAAGGACGAGGGGGGACATGATAGCAGTGTTCCAATATCTCAGGGGCTGCCCCAAAGAAGAGGGAGTCAAGCTGTTCTCCAAAGCACCTGAAGGCAGGACAAGAAGCAACGGATGGAAACCAATCAAGGAGAGAAGCAACCTAGAACTGAGGAGAAACTTCCTGACAGAACAATTAACCAGTGGAACAACCTGCCTCCAGAAGCTGTGAATGCTCCAACACTGGAAGTTTTTAAGAAGAGACTGGATGGCCATTTGTCTGAAATGGTATATAGGGTTTCCTACCTGAGCAGGGGGTTGGACTAGATGACCTCCAAGGTCCCTTCCAACTTTATTATTATTATTATTATTATTACTTTTATCAGAAGATGTGTCAAGGGCCACAGCTTAGGAAGCGACTCTTGGTGTTTAGCTTGTCTATTTAATTCTTCTAAGTTTAATTGTTTCCCAGTACTTTTTTTTTTTTTTTTTAACTTTGTGTCATGTGGGAAACCACCTCGTCGTTGCACCAGTGGGATGTAGAGCATAAAAAAAATTAATACAGGTAGTAGTCCTCCACTTACGACCACAATCGAGCCTAACAATTCAGTTGTTAAGGGAGACATTTGTTAAGTGAGTTTTGCCCTATTTTATCACCTTTCTTGCCACGGATGTTAAGTGAATCACTGCCGTTGATAACTTAGTAACACGGTTGTTAAGTGGAATCTGGCTTCCCCGGTTGACTTGGCTTGTCAGGAGGTCGCAAAAGGGGATCCCGTGACCCCGGGATGCTGCGACCGTCATAAATGTGAGCCAGCTGCCAAGCATCTGAATGCAAAATCATGTGACCCTGGGGATGCTGCAATGGTCACAAGTATGAAAAATGGTCATAAGTCCCTTCTTTCAGTGCCGTTGTAACTTGGAACAATCACTAAAGGAACTCTTGTGAGCCAAGGACAACTCGTCGTAAGTGTAAACCAGTTGCCAAGCAACTGAATTTTGGTCACAGGATCATGGGGCTGCTTACAAAGGTTGTAAGTTTGAAAAAGGGTCCTAAGTCACTTTTTTTCAGCGCCGTTGTAACTTTGAACGGTCGCTAAAGGAACGGTTGTAAGTCGAGGACTACCTGTAAATGGTCAGATGCAACCAACATATGGGAGATGGCCAGAACGGAAAGTAAATTTGATTGAATTTAAAATGACAAGCTGTCTCTCTTCCTGCGTCACGTTTAAAAATGAGAAAGCAACAACAACTTTCGGAGGGGGATATTTGGAGAGCGTGCAAGATTTGCAGTGCACAGCTGTGGCTTTGGTCTGAGGGGAATAGAAATGAATAATCATGGAGCAAAGCACTAATCTTCTGCTACTGCCTGTTGGATGGGAACCACACAGTTATTAATCTACAACCTGGATACAGTCATTGTTATCCAAAGTTCATCTGCATAAGCAAAGTATTTCTGTGCACATCCGGGGAAGCTATTTTTCTACGGCAGAAGAAAAGCACTATAAATCTTCCCTGGGCCTCACCCACAGGATATTGTGGTCTTACAATCCACAACTTCAATGTGCGGTAGAAAATTACAGCGCGAACAACAACCTTGCTACGGAACACAGGTGGCTTCTTGACTTACAGTCATTCGTTTAGTGACTGTCCCAACTTACAACGGCACTGAAAAAGGTGACCGTTTTCCACACTTACGACTGTTCGGATGCTTGGCAACTGGTTCATATTTCTGACCGTCGCAAGGTCCCGGGGTCACGTGATCCCCTTTTCCGACCTTCTGACAAGCAAATTCAACGGGGGAAAGCCACCTTCACTTAACAAACGTGTCACTAACTTCACAACTGCAGTGATTCACTTCACAAACGTAGGCCAGAAAGTTGGTAGAATGGGGGGGGGGGGAGAAAGCTCATTTAACCATTGTCTGGCTTAGCAAAAGAAGCTTGTAAATATGAAAGGCCTCCCCGACTTGGTCTGTGGACTGCAGAATCTAGCGGTTTGGATGGGTTGTGTGTGTGTGTGTGTTATTTCTGAATGTACTGATGGGCTGCTGGGGAAGAGGCAAGGCAGAGAGATTTATGGCGTGGAGCATGAACTGTGGATATTTTCATGATTCTGATTAAGAATGATGAGCAAATCTTCTCAGCCATGGCTGGCCAACTTCCCCTTCCAAGTTAGGATTAAAGCCCCTGCTTGGGAAGGTTTCCTTTGAATGGATAAGAGGGTTGCAGAAGGACGCTCTGCCAAGCGCCGCCACCACTTTACAATTTGCTGATGAGCACAGCTCCACACCGGATGGGGAAGAGGGGGATTATCCCTTTGCTGCAGCTTGCCATTTTCGGAACACCCAACCTATTAATCGAGCCTCCATGCCAAGCACTAAGCAGCGGTTGGATCAAATCCTTTGAGTAACAATATGTCCGGTGCCCACAATATGACAGTCCTTCCGCAGAGAGGGCGAAGGGAGGGAAATGGCTTTGATGAATTTCAGGAAAGGAAACACAAACGCACAACCATTTGTCTGAAATTGTATAGGGCAGGGGTAGGCAACCTTGGCTCTTTTATGACTCGTGGACTTCAACTCCCAGAATTCCTGAGCCAGCATGGCTCAGCTTGGAAACCTCTCCCTTTCCCCTCAGCGTGGCTGGCTCAGGAATTCTGGGAGCTGAAGTCCACGAGTCATAAAAGAGCCAAGGTTGCCTACCCCTGGATAGGGTTTCCTGCCTGAGCAGGGGGTTGGACTAGATGACTTCCAAGGTCCCTTCCAACTACTACTACTACTACTATTTATTATTATTATTATTATTATTATTATTATTATTATTATTATTATTATTATTATTATTATTATTATTATTATTATTATTGTTGTTGTTGTTGTTGTTGTTATTATTGTTATTATTATTATTGTTATTATTATTATTATTATTATTATCTTGCACCATCGCCTAAATCTGAGAATACAGGAAGTCCTCGAAGTACGTCCACAACGGAGCCCAAAACTTCCGTTGTTCAGCAAGACAGCCGTGAAGTGAATTTTGCCCCATTGGGTGACCTTTCTTGCTACCGTTGTTAAGTGAATCACTGCAGCTGCTCAGTTAGTAAGTGAGTCTGGCTTCCCCATGGACTTTGCTTGTCAGAAGGTTGCAAAATGACCCCGGGGCATTGCAATCGTCATAAATATGAATCAGCTGCCAGGCGTCTGAATTTTGACCACATGACCGTCGGGATGCTGCAATGATCATCACTGTGAAAAACGGCCGTAAGACTCTCTCAGGGCCACTGTAATTTTGAGTGGTCACTAGACAAACTGTTGTAAGTCGAGGACTACCTACCTATACTTGCCTCCAGAAATATAAGAAATAACATTACCTCATAGCATTCATATTTCAGTTAAAAATCTGTTGTTAGATGTCCTGTAGTACCTATAGTCTTTAACTGATGGGCTGTGAGGCTGGAAAATTGTTTATTTCCCTAACAATATTTTTATGAATTCATGATACTTTTAAAACAAGGGTGTCCAACCTTGTCAATTTTAAGACTTGGGGACTTGAAGTTGAAGTTCACAGGGCTTAAAAGTTGACAGGGCTGGATACCCCTACTTTAGAAGGCATGTTGATTTAGTAATATCCTCCCTATTGGGAGTCCCCAAACAATATCCAGATTCGGCTTCAGGACATGCTAACAATAAACCAACTTCCTCCCTGACATTCACAGTTCGTATACAGTTTTAAAAAAAGGCTGTCTTCCCTTGAAAGCAAAATACTCTAAGCAGCTAGGAAGCAAAGTTTTTGTAATCTGAAAAAAAATAAGCCACCCACCACATTGAATGAATGAACAAATGACTAATATAAATAATGTGCATGGTTTAAAAATCCCTGTCAAATAATGTTGATCGTTCTTAAAGAGTTGAAGATACGGAATTTCTAAGGTGAACACTAATTTTGAGCGCATCAAGAAAAATGTATCGGGTGTTGTCTAATAAGACGTCAGCTCACAGATGTAAAAGAAAACTGCCAAGAAAAAGGTTTGATAAAACATTTATAAAACATCTGATGACTGGACTACATTAGAGAACATTTGCTTAGTAGCTGCATTGTTCCTTTTATTCTTAGATAAAGGTAAAGACTTCTTCAAGTCAATTTTGAAGTGATTACCTGAAACACATTCAGGTCCTTTCTTAGCAGCAATTGCCTGCACCTACATTTTTTTTTCCTTCCCCTGTTTCCTAGTCTAATTTACACTCCTGGTTGTAAGGTGATTTTTCTTTGTGAAGAAGGCATATACTTGTGAAGAAATTCGTGTCCCTGAATATGGAAATCTATTGAGAGCGCCTTGGTAAGATTAAAAATTAAAAGGACCAAAAAAGCAATTGCATCTGTTAAAAAAAAAAATCCTACCACTATAGCAGCTTATTACAGGCCGCGTATTGTTATGTGGGCAATATTTTTCCAAATTAACTTTGTTAATTGAAAGTGGAATGGAATGGAATGGAATGGAATGGAATGGAATGGAATAGAATAGAATAGAATGGAATGGAATGGAATAGAATAGAATAGAATAGAATAGAATAGAATAGAATAGAATAGAATAGAATAGAATAGAATGATGGAATGGAATGGAATGGAATAGAATAGAATAGAATATCTTTATTGTCATTGTGTAACTCACAACGAAATTAAGCGCTGTCCACAGTGCACACTACACACAAGTAAAAACCACAAACAAGAATATACATTATATACACACATCCTTCACATTCTATTCAGCATTGCGCGGAATATTGTACTTTAATGTTGCACTAAATTGTGGTATTTAATGTGGTTACAGCTCTGGGATAAAAACTATTTTTTCAGCCTATTTCTCTTTGTTTTTATTATCCTGTTCTGTCTGCCAGATGGTAATAGTTCAAAAAAAGAATCTCTGGGATGAGATGAGTAAAGTAAAAGTAAAGGCTTGGGGAAGAGCTCATCATAACGTAAAGATGGGAAATGAAAAGTCCAGGTTAATGTTCATATTAACGTAATGTCAACAATTATGCTTAATGAACTTACAGTAGGCAACGATGAGGTAAAGGTGGGATTGAAGATTAGTCTCAGAAGGATAGTGTATAGGAAGTCCTCGACTTACAACAGTTCGTTTAGTGACTGTTCGAAGCTACAACGGCACTGAAAAAAGTGACTTATGACTGTTTTTCACACTGAGTGCCTTCAAACGGTCGCTAAACGAATGGCTGCAACTTGAGGACCACCTGTACAAATTCTGGATTGCCATAATCTCTCCCCATCCGTTTGCCAAAGGGCAACTGAATGGGGATTATGGGAGTTGTAATATAGCTTGTCGGGAGGATACCAGGTTCGGGAGGTCAGTTGCCATGAATTCATAAGCATCCAGGCTGTCAATTCACCTTTTTTGTGGCAAGGCCTGTTTTTCCACACAAACAGGTCTCAGGGTTTCCATGGCAACAATAGCCCCAGGGAGAATATATTGGGGGAGAAATCTACAATAGAACAGGATAATTTCCAAGGAATTTGGAGAATAAATTATCAACTGGAAAGAAAACTAGCTCGCAGTCTCTAGAACTATTTCAAAACAAAGGAAATGTCTACAAATCTGTACTCGGTATTAATAAAACAAAAACAAAACGGAAGGAAGGTTTCCTTCAGTCAACGTTTCCAGTCTAGGCCGGAGTCAGATTTGTTAGTGATGAAAAAAAAAAAAAAGGACAATGAACTACAAACCCCATCATGCCTCATAACTGGCAATACAGACTGGGGATGCTAGCTAGACACGCCCAGTTCCTCTACCATGCCCATATGCGGCTTATGAAGAAGCATTTTCATCTCTTTCTTCCAAAGAATTTGGAACATAATTTGATAAATAAGTAAAGGAATAAACAAACAAGCCAACTTTCTTAGCCCACTAAAGTAAATTCTTCCAACATTTGAGATTTAAAACACAAAGGTAGTCCTTACATTGCATTCATTTAGTGACTGTTCAAAATGGCACTGAAAAAAGTGACTTATGGCCGTTTTTCACACTTACGACCGTTGCAGCATTCCCGTGATCACGTGATCAAAACCGAGGCGTGTGGCAATTGGCTCATGTTTATGACGGTCGCAGGGTACCGGGGTCATGTGATCCCCTGTTGTGACTTTCTGACAAGCAAAGTCAATGGGGAAGCCAAATTCACTTTACAACCGTGTTATTAGCTTAACGACTGCAGTGATTCACTAAAGGTCGTCAAATGGGG
This sequence comes from Azemiops feae, assembly GCA_023970755.1. Taxonomy (NCBI): domain Eukaryota; kingdom Metazoa; phylum Chordata; class Lepidosauria; order Squamata; family Viperidae; genus Azemiops; species Azemiops feae. Next base: position 137,544 of record JALGBA010003891.1, on the reverse strand, counting down.
CAAAACTCACTTAACAAAGTGCCTTGGTTAGCAACAGAAATGTTGGGCTCAGTTATAAGTTGAGGACCACAGTGGTGGGATTCAAATAGGTGAACAACCGGTTCTCGGTGTGGATGCCGCTTCCGGAAGTCCATTCTGGGCCTGGGCAACAAAAAATTGGCTACCGGTACTGCCGAAGTGGTGCGAACCGGCTGAATCCCACCACTGGAGGACCACCTGTACATTTTTGTTGCAGAGGCAATGAACATATTGCACATACCAAAATCTACTAAGTACAGACACAGGGTTCGCACAACACACATAACCTGGATTTAAAAAAAAAAACACCACAATTCCTCTTTTCACATAATATGTGATGCCTACATAAATGCAACTTCTCGTGGATTAATATCATAACCTGGTTCAGAAAGCATGCTAACATAATGCCTACGGAGATTCTCAGTCATCCAGGTCATGGTTGTCCGGAAGGTGCTTTTTTCGTGAGGCAACTGGACTTTCTTGTTTTTCCTTTGAAGACGTTTCCGCTTCTCATCCAAGGAGCTTCTTCAGTTCTTGAACTGAACTTCTTCACGAACTGAAGAAGCTTCCTGAGATGAGAAGCGAAATGCCTTCAAGGAAAAACAAAAGTCAACGTAATGGTTGACTTTATCACAACATGGCGGACCACCATGTGCCCTATCCCATTTTACCCTGGACCGACACATGTTCTGCGAAGCCAGCCAAAGTGTTAATTCTCTCCATTTTGTTCCTTTAGCTGGCAAGGGCCAGCTTTCGAATTACCGCCAATTCAGAATTGCTGACCGCTCTATTGCCAAGGCTTAATTGAAGTGCTTACCCAGACCATGTTCCACTCACTTTTTTTTTTTTTGCTGGGAGTTTAAACTGCTATAACATGGAGCTTCTCTCCTTTCGCCCACCGTTCTGAAGATTAGGGTGGAGAGGAGGAAGAATTATCTCCAGAGAAATATAAAAGATACTATTGATTTTCAGTAAGAAGTCTGTAGAAGTTCTTAATACTAGCTTATCTATACTCCTCTGCTGACTAAGCCCCTATCTCTGAAACTATCCTTCCCAATGTTATCTAGCGGAAAAGGGAAAAAAAACATCCAGTTCTTCATGGGCTCAAATATAGCTTTGTCCAAAGTTGTAATACTTACTCCAGGTGCCACATTTGTACAAGGTCCAATGACTTGAATACATTCCACAGTTTTGCTGAAAATAGTACCAGGCAGCTATGACTTAGATTTTTCTTCTTCTCTTTTTGGCACCAGGATGCTATATGGAATTTAGCTGATGCCAACGGCTACACAGGCCGTGGGGCACTCCTCAAAAGAAGCAAGGCTGGCATGCCGATAATAGTAGCGTGTTGAGCTGTTCTAGGGAGACTCGGATCGTTTATAATGACTGTTTTGGGGCCAATCACCAACTCTTCAGAATACGTTTCTTGCTTGAGTGATCGTTAAGGCCCAACTGTGCTATGGTAGATATAGCCATTTATTAAAAATATTACAGGCGTTGAATCATTTTTTAGAAAAAAATAATCCAAAAGCAAAATTATAATTCTAAGGCAGTGAGGGCAAAGCTATGACACACGTGTCGTAGGTGACACGCCGTGCTACTTTTGCTGACAAGGGAGGCCTTTGGGGCCTCTGAAAATCAGGCTTGGGTGATTTTGAAGGCCTCTGGAGGGAAAGCCCCTCTTGAAGAGGAGAGGGGAGGGGAGGGGGGAGGAAAGGAGGTCCAGAGAGGTCTCCCGCTTGTATACGTGTGTATGTATGAAAGAGGAGGGAGGGGAAGAGAGAAAGAGAGAGGGAGGGAGGGAAAGAGAGAGGGAAAGAGGGAGAGGCAGACAGGGAGTGAGAGAGGAAGAGAGAGAGGAGCGATGGGGGAGAGGAGGGGAGAGATTTTGGAGGGAGAGGGGAGAGAGAGGGAAAGAGGGAGAGGCAGACAGGGAGTGAGAGAGGAAGGGAGAGGGGGCGAAGGAAGGAGAGGGAGGGAGAGGGAGAGAGGGAGGGAGGGGGGAAGAGTTCGAGGGGAGGAGAGAGAGGGAAAGAAGGAGAGGCCAGACAGGGAGTGAGAGAGGAAGGGAGAGAGGGTCGAGGGAAGGGGAGGGAGAGAGGGAGGGAGGGAGGGAGGGAGAGAGTTCGAAGGTGGGGAGGGAGAGAGAGGGAAGAGGGAGAGGCAGATGGGGAGTGAGAGAGGAAGGGAGAGAGGGGGCGAGGGAAGGAGAGGGAGAGAGGGATGGAGGGAGAGGGAGGGGGAGAGAGTTTGAGGGGGGAGGGAGAGAGAGGGAAAGAGGGAGAGGCAGATGGGGAGTGAGAGAGGAAAGGAGAGAGGGGGAGAGGAAGGGAGCGGGGGAAGGAGAGGGAGAGAGGAAGGGAGAAAGAGAGAGTAGGAGAGGGAGGGAGGGAGAGAGAGAGAACGCCAGGAGAGTCACAGTAGGCATTTTCTGAATTTTTGGCGCACCGAGCCCAAAAGGTTCGCCATCATTGTTCTAAGGGGTGTTGTTTTTGCCCCCTCCCCTTAACTCAGCTAATGTCAACCTGTGTAAATTCTGGCAGAATGCTATGCTCCCCCTCCTCAGTTTGAAAGGCCTTGCTAGTACAACAAAATCTATTGAAACGTGTATCGGCATCCAAAAGCTGACTGTTTTATAAATGGAGGAAACGAGAAGAGATCTTGGAATTCTGTTTCAATTACCACACTGACATTAACCAGATACAGGCAAGCTAGAACAGCAGAATCACAGAACTGGGAGCTCCACCTTTTTAATAGCTAGTGCCAGGATTTCTAAAACCAACCAGAAAAATATCAATACTTCCCAAGCTCTGACATTCATCATTACACTGCTTTAGTTCTATTTACTTAAAAATACGTCCCAATACACAGTTATTCTGCAGTACTAATCTTGATCCTAGCTTTTACGTTTTAATTTGGTTTTTTTTAAAATTACCTTTCTTTAACTGTTTTCTTACTAACATCTTTGTTATAAACTGTCTTTGTAAGCCCTTGCCTTAAAAACCGGGCTGAAAATCAATTAGAATAACAGAAATGGTTGCCTATTGCACACTTCCTGTACTTAAAATTATCTTTTTTTTTCCCCTTGAAGCCATAAGAACGTTTTATAAAAGTCTCAGTATTCAGAAAGGTACGCAGATGATCCCTTCCGTTCCTGTTTATTTTTCTATTATTATAATAAGGAGATGATCTAGGTCTTCCCCTAGAGCTTTGGCATTTGTTTTCTCCTAAGTCTGTTTAGACGTGCCGAAAGGACCAGTCTTCATTAGGAATTTCTGGAAATCACACGTCTGTACAATCTATGGCAATAACAAGCAGCTATTAGCTTGTGCATAAGAATTAGTCAAAAGCCTTTCCTCTCTAGTCTCTTCCACACAGAGAGAGATTAAGAAGCATTAGCTTCTTTTAAACCAAGAATTGTGAAATTATAGCAGCACATACTGTATATGATTTGGGGGGGGGAGTAAAGGGGGCGAAGCAGGATCTCTTCCCTCAAGAAAGAAACCCACTGGCACTGCCATGATAATCCAATTATATACGAAGACATATTGGGGCATCTCTGTTGAGAACGTAAAATTTTTTTCACCCAGGCAAAATTAGAAAGCGTCTATATTACTTTGTAAATAGATGATTAGGAAATCAAACTAAAAATAAAATAAAATAAAGGAATATGAGTCTAATGGACCTGGCCGTGCAGAAAGTTAATCTAACAGAAGAACGTTTAATGCTGTGCCTTTTTTGGGGGGGGGGGAATAGAAAGGTGAAGAAAAAGCCTAAAGGGCTAAACCAGGTTATAAGGAGTCACTTATTTGATCATGGTTGAGAAGGAGGGGACGGGGATGCTTCTATATAGTATTAGCCAAGGAGAAATCCTGGACAGTTTTGCTCTTTAGAAACGACAACGTGCTGCTAATGAGTAGTATAACTATGGGAACACAGACTAATACAATTTTAGGGGGGGAGGGGAAATGTGCGTTCTTTGTGAATTTTTGCCACCCAAAATCTTTCGGCAAAGGATCCCTCCACCCTCATTGTGTCGACGCTGCTAACATCGGATGTTTTTGCTTTGACAACAGATGGAAACGCAGCCATTTTTCACTATTGCTTTTAGAGTTAGTTGATGCTGGGAGGGGGAATGTGGATGAGAGTCCAGCTAGACATAACAACACTGAACTTAGCGTGAGAATCAAGGTTATTGAAATCAGAGCTGATAAAAAATTGGCGGGCTGGAGAGCTGGAGAGGAAGCCCGCGCTTCAAGCTAATTGGGGAATGTGATTTATGACTGTTTATTGGAGGAGTGAATTGTGCTTTGTTACTTTGTACCCAGGGGAGGGGAATTCCTTTTTTGGTTTCGACTATGTAGTGCCGATACGTTGTTTCTCGAATAAAAGATTCTTTAAGGTAAACAATTGCCTCAAAGTTCTTTTGAAGAGTTTCATCGGTCGGAACCATGACACATTGCCTATTTTTATGGTCTCCAATCATCTCACTAAGTTACCTTGTCCAAATCTGAAATCAGAGAGGCAGATACAGGCAGTCCACAATTGAACCCAATATTCCCGTTGCTAAGTGAAACATTTGTTCAATGAAATTTTGCCCACATTTTACTTTCTTGCCACAGTTGTTAAGTGAATCACTACGATTGTTAAGTGAACCTGGCTTCCCCATCGACTTTGCCTGTCAGAAGGTCGCAAAAGGTGATCACGGGACCCCGGAACATGGCAACCGTCGTAAATACATGCCAGTTGCCAAGCATTGGAATTTTGATCACGTGACCCTGGAGAGGCCGCAATGGTTGTAAGTGTGAAAAACGGTCATAAGTCACTTTTTTTCAGTGCCGTTGTAACTTCGAAAGGTCACTAAATGAACTGTTGTTAAGTCGAGGACTACTGTACTTGCATGTGGGAGGAAGGACTGAAGAGTCAGAATTCAGCTCAAATACAGGTAGTCCAACAAAAAAGTGTGTACAGTCAAGGCCATGGTTTTCCCAGTTGCAATGTACGGCTGTGAAAGTTGGGCCATAAGAAAGGCTGAGCGCCAAAGAATTGAGGCCTTTGAACTATGGTGCTGGAGAAGACTCCTGCGAGTCCCCTGGACTGCAAGGCGATCAAACCGGTCAGTCCGAGAGGAGATCAACCCCGACTGCTCTTCAGAAGGCCAGATCCTGAAGTTGAGACTCAAGTACTTTGGCCACCTAATGAGAAGGAAGGACTCACTGGAGAAGAGCCTGATGCTGGGAAAGATGGAGGGCAAGAGAAGAAGGGGACGACAGAGAATGAGGTGGCTGGATGGAGTCACTGAAGCAGGAGGCGTGAGCTTAAATGGACTCCAGAAGATGGTAGAGGACAGGAAGGCCTGGAGGAACGTTGTCCATGGGGTCACCATGGGTCGGACACGACTTCGCAACTAACAACAACAACAGGTAGTCCTCGACTTACAGCAGTTTGTTTAGTGACTGCTTGAAGTTACAACGGCACTGGGAAAAAAATGGCTTGTGGCCATTTTTCAAAGTTACGACCGTCATAGTATCCCCATGATCATGTGATTTACATTCGGATGCTTGACAACTGGTTCAGTTGCGTTGTCCCCAGGGTCACGCGATCCCCTTTGGCGTCCTTCTGACAAGCAAAGTCAAGAGGGGAAGCCAGATTCACTTAACAACCGGGTGACCCATTTAACAGCTGCAGCGATTCGCTTGACAAATGGGGCAAGGGAAATCGTAAAAATGGGGGGGGGGAAACTCACTTAACCAATTCCTCACTTCGTCGTAAGTCGAGGACTATCTGTGCAGTGAACCTGAAACAGCAACGAAGAAAGAAGGAACGGAAAGAAACTGCTTGGAACTGACCTCTCCAAAGCGGCATTTCAGGGGCTCTCAAAACAGGATCTCCCCTGAAAACATAAAATAATAGACATTGTGCCGATTGGCTGCGGTAAATAACGCTCAGGGGTTTATTTGACTCCGTATTATCTGAAACCAGCCGGTTATCCGAAGTCTCATCTTCGTAGGGGAATGGAATGCACAAAAGCAAGAGCTTTCGGTTTAGCACACAATAAAGTATCTGTACAAATTGGTCTTCATTCAGCAGACAAATTTTAAAACCCCAATTACAGCAGACTAGCGATCTGTTTCATTCTTGGCACAGGAAAGACCTATCGAGCTCAGCAATTGCTATTTATTTGACGGTATCATTCTCCCAAAAAAAAAAAAACAACCAACCCTGACAGTTATCCCAAACTAGCACTAGTGTAAGTAATTGGCATACGTGTGTATGAGTAATAAGTGTAAGTGTATTATTAGCATACGTGGGTCAAAATAAATACTTGCCATGCCGATTGTTTCAAAACCACCCTATAAGGTAGTCCTTGACCCACCACCACAACAGAGCCCCACAATTTCTGTGGCTAAACAAGACAGCTGTTAAGTGAGTTTTGCCCTTTTTTTTTTAACAGACTTTCATGGCATAGTTGTTAAAGAATCACTGCAGTTGTCCAGTTAGTAACACAGCGGTTAAGTGAAATCTGGCTTCCCTTTGACATCTTCACACATTGCTATTTAAACTTCAAAAGCGTGCTCTGGTTCACAGCCCTTAAAAGAGAGGTTTTTTTATCTCCAAAAATAAAAGTAAGCACAGGTGTACGTGGTGTGTGTCTTGGTAAATGAGGTCAGCGTAATATAGGTAGTCCTTGACTGACATCCATTCATTTAGTGACCGTTCGAAATTACGATGGCGTTGAAAAAAGGGGACTTGTGACCGTTTTTCAACCTTACGACAGTTGCAGCATCCCCATGGTCACGTGATCGAAATTTCGAGGCTTGGCAACTGGCATGGACTTAGGACAGTTGCAGTGTCCTGGGGTCACGTGATCACTTTTTGAGACGTTCTGATCAGCAAAGTCAATGGGGAAGCCAGATTCACTTAACAACCGTGTTACTAACTTAACAACTGCAGGGATTCCCTCTTAACCGCTGTGGCAAGAAAGGTTGTAAAATGGAGCAGAACTCACTTAACCACTGTCTCACTTAGCGGCAGAAATGTTGGACTCAGCTGTGGTCCTAAGTCAAGGACTGCCTGTATGGCAAGGATACATATGTTCCAAAGTCCATCTAAAGCAAAAGACTAGAAAAGGCAGCGTAGAAGTTCTTCTGGGGTGAAATTATATCCTTCAGAAAGTGATATGTCCTAGCACCGTGTTTCTCAACCCTGGCAACTTGTGGACTTCAACTCCCAGAATTCCCTAGCCAGCAGAACCACAGTGTTTCTCAACCTTGGCCCCTTTAAGACCCGTGGACTTCAACTCCCAGCCAGCAAAATCACTGTGTTTCTCAACCTTGGCCCCTTTAAGACCCGTGGACTTCAACTCCCAGAATTCCCCAGCCAGCTTTGCTGGTTGGGAAATTCTGGGAGTTGAAGTCCACGGGTCTTAAAGGGACCAAGGTTGAGAAACATGTTAACTTAGCATGATTGTCTGCTCTGCCTAGTGTGAACCTGAATTGTGCAAATGTCCCCGACCATAAGTTCCAATGCATTCAGCAAAACCCACTTATATTCAAGAAAGAATAGAAAGGATGATAGAGTTAATTAGGAAGAAAAAGAAGCAAAGCAAAAAGAAAAAAAAACCCACTAAGTCAGAAATATACATCTACATAATAACCGCAGAATCTGATTGAAATATGACCTAAAATTTCCAAACAGCATTCAAAGAAGTTCTCATGTGAACAGGCCACGTTTTAAAAGGAAATGTCAGGTCGTGTCAATGTGAATGTTTCAATGTGAAACTCAGAAGTGTGATAAGTATGATAAGATATCGGAGAGCTTTCCTAAGAAAATAAAAGTTTTAAATGAGGTTGCGGACTTTGGAATTGCCAAAAGAAGACACGTTGCAATAAGAAGTGTTTCAACTTCAAAAGCATGTTCTGGTTCACAGCCCACAAAGAGCGATTTTTTTTCTCCAAAATAAAAGGAAGTGTGCGTTTGTAAATGAGGTCAGCATAATATAGGCAGTCCTCGACTTACATCCATTCATTTAGTGACTGTTCGAAATTATGCTGGCATTGAAAAAAGTGACTTATTGACTGGTTTTCAGACTTAGGACCGGCGCAGCCTCCCCGTGGTCAGGTGATCAAAATTCAGAGGCTCGGCAACTGGCATGTACTTATGACAGTTGCTGTGTCCTAGGGTCATGTGATCCCCTTTTGCGACCTTCTGACAAGCAAAGTCCATGGGGGGAAGCCAGATTCGCTTAACAACCGTGTCACTCACTGAACAACTGTAGTGATTCACTTAACAACGGCGGCAAGAAAGGTCATGAAATGGAGCAGAACTCACTTAACGACTGTCTCACTTAGCGGCCAAAAATTTGGGCTCAACTGTGGTCGTACGTCAAAGACTACCTGTAATGTAGCCTTCCCAGCTGGCTTCCAACAAGCAAAGTCAACGGGGGAAGACAGATTCATTTAACGCCCGCATGATTCACTTAACGACTGCTTGTGGCAAAAAAGATAGTAAGATAGGGAACAACTCCCTTAACAACTGTCTCGCTTAGCAACCAAAATTCTGGGATCAATTGTGGTCGTAAGTCGAGGGCTACCTGCGTTCAGTGTAGACCCAACAACAATTTGTAATTGAATGAAGTTTAGCTTTTCAATTTCAGTAATGGAGTCGATTCTTTTAGAACTAGGGCAGGGGTAGGCAACCTTGGCTCTTTTATGACTGGTGGACTTCAACTCCCAAAATTCCTGAGCCAGCCATGCTGAGGGGAAAGGGAGAGGTTTCCATGCTGAGCCATGCTGGCTCAGGAATTCTGGGAGTTGAAGTCCACGAGTCATAAAAGAGCCAAGGTTGCCTACCCCTGGTCTAGGAGGCTCACCGCTTAGAACAGGAGGACTTAGGGCAGGGGTAGGCAACCTTGGCTCTTTTATGACTCGTGGACTTCAACTCCCAGAATTCCTGAGCCAGCATGAGGGAAACTTTGGCCCCTTCATGACTCGTGGACTTCAACTCCCAGAATTCCTGAGCCAGCATGGCTCAGCATGGAAACCTCTCCCTTTCCCCTCAGCATGGCTGGCTCAGGAATTCTGGGAGTTGAAGTCCACGAGTCATAAAAGAGCCAAGGTTGCCTACCCCTGAACTAGAGATTGTGACAGAACCTTCCCAGCTGTGACACACTATAATGTAGAGATGTTCCCTCACCACCACCAAAAAACCCTCGAGGACTAATTACCCCAGTCTTTTGACACATTGTGGAAAGTTAATTGACTCTACTATGCTTTTTTTTTTTTTTAAATGCAAGCCTCTATAGCAGGCATGTCAAACTGCCAGCCCGCGGGCCGGATGCGTCACGCCGAAACCGCGCCCACCCCATTGCCGGCAATGGGGAAAAAGTCGTGATATGTCGCGCGATGTCACGTGACTTCGCGAGTTTGACGTGCCTGCTCTATAGATTTTTAAGTATCTATTGAATATAGTTCAACAGTTTTATTAGATGAGATGGAGGCCATACAAATCTAATCCATAAATAAATAAATACAAAATAAATTTACAACGTGCCTTCATTATAAATTCCCAAAGGGGCCAACTGGACTTTTAGTGAAGGAAGAAGTGAGAAAAATGATCCAAAAGCACAAATGTCGGGGGAGGTGGGGAGGCAGAGGGAACGATGGCTTACTTACTATAAAGTCAAGTGCTAAAACTGGATTGTTAAATGGTGTATTTAGCTGTGGGGTCCTGGGTGCTCTCTGAGCTGGGTTTGTTCTCTTGCAGACGTTTCATTGCCCAACTAGGTAACATCATCAGTGCTTGCATTGATACATCCGCACTGATGATGATACTTAAATTGGGTCATGAAACGTCTGCAAGAAAACAACCAAGCTCAGAGAGAACAAAGACCACACAGTTCTTCTCCTTCTCTCTCTCCCTCTCTCCCTCCATCTCCTCCTTCCCCTTTATTCCTTCTCCTTCTTTCTTCCTCTCCTCCTCCTCCTCCACTCCTTAAACCATATTCCCTTCTCCCACTGATGATGTCCCCTAGCTCATGATAAAGTCTGCAAGAAAAACCACTAAGCTCAGAGCGCATCAAGGACCCCACAGTTCAACCTTGAGCTACTGGATTATTTAGCCTTAGAAAAAAAACGGGAAGCCGGGCTTTCTGATGTTGCTTCCTCGTCAAGTCTTCCCGCTGAGAGCGAAGCAGCTGCTGCAACTACAATGCAACGACTGTACTTCCAACACCCAGCCAAAATCCAAGCTGGTGTTTTTGCATCAGGAAGGCAATGAACACATAAACCACATGTGGAGACTGGGAGCCAGCTGCCTCTCATGACAGAGGATGAGGGGAAAAAAAAAAAAAAACAAGGCAGGCAGGGCTAATACATATATTTTAAATGCTGGAAAGTGGATGACTCCTACCTGTATCAGTTTCAAGAACTGTGTTAATTCTGACTCGCCTGGGATCCGATCTAAAGCATCAGTATGGATGCTTCGGCTAAACCTCTCTAGCCAGAGGATGGAAAGTCCGGAGGGAAAACGGTGTCGGAAGACGGATACACTCCCGTCTCATGACGGATTGTGCCCTCATGAATATGTTTTTCCTTACAGGAAGTGAATGTGTCAAGTCCCAGTTCGGGACTCCTGATGGGATTCCTATCGAGGATGTATTTTCAGCTGAAACTAGATCACTTCTGTATCCATCGGAGCGATAGAAGGGAGCTGTAATTGCCGAGCAGAAGAATTTCTCTGGCGGGTGTTTTATTCAGGGGAGGTTTCCATGCTGACACAGAATCTGGATGACTTAGGCACTGAATCTCCTTTGCTAGGCATATTATTATTATTTTTTGGCTTCTGGGTTTACTTCAGATTTTTAAAAAAAAACTAAAACAAGAGATCAGATTTTTAAAACATTATGCCATTAAGATGTTGAGATTCTAGACCAGTGGTGGCGAACCTATGGCACGGGTGCCAGAGGCGGCACTCAGAGCCCTCTCTGTGGGCACGCGTGCCATCGCCCCAGTCCTAGGCCTTCAGCTGGGTTTTATAAAACCTTTTCGCTTTAGGCCTCCGTCGCCGTGTGCAAAAAAAAAAAAGGTTCAATCAGTCAATTTCAACTTCTCGCGGGAAAAAAAAAGATCTTGCAAAGTTGAAATTGATTGATTGAACTTTTTAGTCCCACCCAGTCTGCCCTTACCACCGCAGCCACGCCCACCCAATTGGCCACACCCAGCCAATGGGCCACACCCACCCGGCACTCGACGATGCATAAGTGAGTTTTGGGTTGCAGTTTGGGCACTCAGTCTCTAAAAGGTTCGCCATCACTGTTCTAGAAAGAGTACAGAGAAGAGCAACAAAGATGATCAGGGGACTGGAGGCTAAAAATACAAGGAACGGTTGGTGGAATTGGGTATGTCTGGTTTAATGAAGAGAAGGACGAGGGGGGACATGATAGCAGCCTTCCAATATTTTGAGGGGCTGCCCCAAAGAAGAGGGAGTCAAGCTATTCTCCAAAGCGCCTGAAGGCAGGACAAGAAGCAACGGATGGAAACTAATCAAGGAGAGAAGCAACCTAGAACTAAGGAGAAACTTCCTGACAGTTAGAACAATTAACCAGTGGAACAACCTGCCTCCAGAAGCTGTGAATGCTCCAACACTGGAAGTTTTTAAGAAGAGACTGGACAGCCATTTGTCTGAAATGGTGTAGGGTTTCCTGCCTGAGCAGGGGGTTGGACTAGATGACCTCCAAGGTCCCTAACATCATCATCATCATCATCATCATTACAAAATTGTGTTCCACTGTTTCTTACAACTGTAATTGTCACCAGAAGAAAGGTAAAAGGAAAAAGAAGGGGAAAGGGAGGAAAGGAAAGGAAATTCTGAAATCAAATTTCAAAATGACCTGTTGTATTCAGGACTGTAAAAATCAAGATTCTGCAAGAAATAGTTCCTAGAGATTTAATTTAAAGTACTTTAATAAGAAAACTTTACAGCACTATTTCAGAAAGCGTTATTATGAGGAAGCCAGAATCTGATTTACATAAAAAAAAAATTCCTGGCTACAGATAGTCCTCAACGTGACCACAATGGGACTGGAATTTCCATCACTAGGTGATATAGTCATAAAGCAAGATGTCACGGGACATCGCTTGGCAATTGTAATCCTGACACTCCCCTTTGTTGTCATTAATTGAGAATCGCAGCTTGTTAATGGAAGGACTCCCGGGCTACGAGTGCAGGCGTGCCGCAGAGGCTCTATACGGGGCGGGGAGTACTGCTTCCAACACTGCCTTCTAGCACTGATGATGTTGCCTAGTCGGGTCACGAAACGTCTGCAAGAAAACCATCAAGCTCAGAGTGCCCCAAGGACTTCATAGTGGATGTTGGAAGTAGTACTCAAGTACCTTGTGGTGAGATGGACAGCAAATACGTTTAATAAATAAACAAAAAACAAAAACACGCTCAGGATGCAACAAACCAGCTTATGGAAAACTATGCAAACAGTCCTGGAAAGGGAGGACCAATATGGTCCAAAAATAGAAAGAAAGAAAAGAAAAGAAATTCCTTGCCCAAACAGGAAATATTGTACAGACCAAGTTATCAAACACTGCGCATTTAATTTTTATTTTGTGGACCATACTGTTCTATCCCTATATCCAGGTAGATCTATCTATCTATCTATCTATCTATCTATCTATCTATCTATCTATCTATCTATCTATCTATCTGTCTGTCTGTCTGTCTGTCTGTCTGTCTGTCTGTCTGTCTGTCTGTCTGTCTGTCTGTCTGTCTGTCTGTCTGTCTGTCTGTCTGTCTGTCTGTCTATCTGTCTATCTTCTACCTACCTACCTACCTACCTACCTACCTACCTACTCTTGTTAAGAATTGATATACTATATATATGCACACCTTAGACCAGGGGTGTCCAACTTTGGCCCCTTTAAGACTTTTGGACTTCAACTCCCAGAATTCCCTGGGCAGCATGGCTGGCTGAGGAATTCTGGGAGTTGACATCCACAGGTCTTTCTATTTCTTTCAGCTTTCCCAAGCCCAAACCACACTGAACCACTTAGTGGCTGGCTCTGGATTTTGCTCCCCGAAGTTGGCAGATCCAGGACAAAGCTAAATTTGACTTAAGCGGAATGTTAATTAAACACAGTTAACAGGATTACTCCTCCAGCCATTTAATAGGTTACCTCTTTTGTCATGTTAAAAATAGTAAATCTGGGGTAACTCTAGGTCCTAATGGAAGGTTTTTGAAGAGGCCCTGGGATGTCAGTCTGCAACTTATACCCATTTCTCATTCTTTTTTTTAGGATCAAGGCATTTGCCACACAGCACAGTTCTGTTGTGCATGTTCGTACAGTACAAGGCTAGGTCCAAGGGGATTAAAAAAAAAAAAAGAATTACAGGTAGTCCTTGACTTACAATCATTCGTTTAGTGGCTGTTCAAAGTTACAACGGCACTGAAAAAAGTGACTGACATCACATTTAAAACCCTCTATGGCACAGGGCCAGGTTATCTGCAGGACTGCTTTTCTTAAGGACATAAACCCATCCCACCAGGTCAGACGGGGTGGGCATGGTCCTAGTCCCTCCCCCTAAATTTTACCATCTGAAGAAAGAAAGAAAGAAAGAAAGAAAGAAAGAAACAAAAAGAAAGAAAGAAAGAAAGAAAGAGAGAGAGAGAGAGAGAAAGAGGAAAGAAAGTAAGAAAGAAGAAAGAGAAAAGAAAGAAAGAAAGAAAGAAGAAAAAAGAAAGAAGAAAAAGGAAAGAAAGAATGGAGAAAGAAAAAGAATAGATAGAAAGAAAAAGAAAGATACAAAGGAGAAAGAAAGAGAGAGAGAGAGAGAAAGAAAGCGGTAAAGAAAGAGAAAGACAGAGAAAGAAAGGTGGGCAAGGCAGAGTAACGCTTCTCCTTTCTCGCTTTCTCCCCCCCCCCCACACACACACATACAGTATCCGCCTCGCCTTTGGCCCGGAGAATCTTATGGGCAGGGAAAGAAAGAAAGAAAGAAAGAAAGAAAGAAAGAAAGAAAGAGAGAGAGAGAGAGAGAGAGAGAGAAAGAAAGAAAGAAAGAAAGAAAGAAAGAAAGAAAGAAAGAAAGAAAGAAAGAAAGAAAGAAAGAAAGAAAGAAAAGAAAAGAAAGAACCTGGCTTTCCCTCCAAGGGTTGGGAGAAGGCTAGATAATTGCACACTAGAACTGATTTTTGATGTTTTTAAATGTTTTAATTAGTTGAGTTTTACAGCTTTATTATGACTTTATATGTCTTTTAAATTTCGGTTGGGAGCCCTCCAGAGCTGGTTGAAAGGAAGGTGACTATATAAATGTTTTAAATGAACAAACAAACAAACAAACACACACACACACAGCTACGGAAGACCTTTGCCCCTTGCAGCCTGGAATAAAATGTGCTCAGACATCCAGCTGCACCCTTGAGGCTGTCATTGGCTATAGAATTAGCCCTTATAGAGCAGTCAGACTGTCCCACTTTTAAGCTTCTGTCGAGCCTAACAAAACCCAAGGCGCGAAACATATTTCATGCTTTAGACTCTCAAATGTTCTCCGCTATCAGCCGAAATGGAACTCTGTTCGTTTTCATTACGGCTTCTTGTGAAAATGTTAGCTCTATTCATAGGCTACATTCACCATGTTTAACCTGAACCCGCTGTATGAAAAGTCAATCATGTGTGCATAAATTCAATATATTCTTCCCATTTGCCGCAACACAATGGGCCTATCTTACAGACGGCAATGTTTGTATATTGATTCAAACTATTTCTTTTCTCCATCCATCCAATTCATCTGGCATATTTGACTTGAAGTCATGGATATTTGATTTAAACAACAATTTTATCGCTCCGGAGCCATTATGCTCGGCACAAAATGAACGCCTGTACCCTGTGCATGAGGAGGAGACTCCGTTTCTGACTCCTGTCGTGAAAAAGAAAAGATTTCTTTCTTTAAAAAAAAAAAAAAAGCTGCCCTGCTGATAAATGGGAAATATACTATTTCTACAGTTAACGTTCTCAAGATAAGAAAAGCAGCACTTTAGCTACATTTCTGGATTTTGAAATAAAGCCTGGAAAACAGAAGTTGACTAAATCAAAACCATACTACAAGCAAGGAAGCATGGGCCGTTCTCAGAACACAATATACTGAATGAGTTACAATGTTAAAAATGAGGGAGGGAGGGAGGAGATGGATGGAAAGAAGGGAGGGAAGGAGGGAGGGAGGGAGGGAGAGAGGAAGGAGATGGATGGGAGGGAGGGAGGGAGGGAGGGAGGGAGAGAGGGAGGAGATGGATGGGAGGAGAGAGGGGAGGGAGGGAGAGAGAGAGGAAGAGATGGATGGGAGGAGAGAGAGGGAGATAGGAAGGAGTGGAATGGGAGGGCGAGAGGAGGGAGGGAGCGAGAGAGGAGGAGATGGATGGGAGGGAGAGGGAGGAGATGGATGTGAGGGAGGAGGGAGGAAGGAGATGGATGGGAAAGGGGGAGATGGAGGGCGGGAGTGAGAGAGAGAGGAGGAATGGATGGTAGGGAGGGAGGGAGGGAGAGAGGAAGGAGATGGATGGGAGGGAGAGAGGGAGGGAGAGAGGAAGGAGATGGATGGGAGGGAGAGAGGGAGGAAGGGAGAGAGAGGAAGGAGATGGATGGGAGGGAGGGAGGGAGGGAGGAGAGAGAGACAGAGACAGAGAGACAGAGAGAGAGAGAGTTCTAGTCCTGCCTTAAGCATGAAAGCTCTCTGGGTGACTCACTTAATAACTGCCTCGCTGAGTAACAGACATTTTTGGCTGTTAAGTTGAAGGACGGACCTGTACGACAGGAGGGCATCCAGCTATGTAAGAATTGGCTGGATAAAGTTATTTTTAAAATCAAACTCTAATTTAATATTATTTAATAGAATCTGAACCCTGTCTAGTAGGGACATTTATGCATAGTTACTTGCAAAAAAAAAAAAAAGCAAGCTGTATCAAATTCAGTGACATTTCTGACTCTATCGAGGATTCGCAGATTAATATCTATCCAAGAGGAACCGTTTAATCCGTCCTGGGTTTGGTGGGAGGAGAAACAAAATGCAGGCTGTATTTAAGTGTTACATATAAATAATACATTTTTTCCCCCCAATCTCAGCATTTAACAACATCGTGAACGCTACCAAGCTTTGGCTAAAATCTCCCTATAGCAAGCTGCTCTTAATCACCATGGATATTAGACTTCATGGCTGAATTAATTATGTACTATTTACTATTTTACTATTTTACTAATTATCTTTCCAAAAGACAGAAAGCATGACCAACGAATCTGATGAGACGGATAAGAAAGCCAATGTCTACTGCAGCGCATGGCTGGAAAACAGCTCCTAGAATTATCCAGGGATTTCCAACTTCCTTCAGACATCGAAGAATTAATATCTTCCAGATTTTCTTTTCTTTTTTCTTTTTTGGGCCTGGCTTCGAAACCACCTCAAGAAACTGTTTACATTAAAGCTGAGTTCAGCTGTAAGGTCAACTAACTTTTAGGGCTTGGAGGGAAAAAAAAACCACAGCAGCAGTCTGGTCTCCCCTAAAAAGAGAGGGGGGGGGGGGAGAGAAGAAAAACCATTAACTTGACACATGCAGGAAAAACTAATTTTGTTCATTTGCTACCCAGGGTACTGGTTTTTTTTTTAAAAGCCCTTTCAGATTAAAAGTGCAGCTGGTCCTCAAATTAAAAATGCCCCTGTTGAAGGACGACCCATAGTTAAGAACGGAACCTATTGTAGCAACATTTGAGTTAAACACACCATGGTTCAAGTTCATTGCACAATCCTGCTTACATAGTACTGGCAGAAGAGAATATTTGTAGCTCTGTGGGATTATTGATGTTCTCTTGAGTTTGGCTGTTTTCTTGCAGACGTTTCATTACCCAAGTAGGTAACGTCATCAGTGCGAGGAGGGAGACAAACAAGCTAACAGTAAACAAGTAAACCAAGAACACACCCTCACCAACATGGACAGAGCAAACCACTAGTATCTAAGAAGCACACCCCACTCCTTTCTCGCACTTACGATGTTGCCAGTTGGACAATGAAACGTCTGAAGGAAACAGCCAAGCTTGGGGAGCACCGACTACCCCATTTAATACAGTACATAGAATCCTCAACTTACGACCACAATTGAGCCCAAAATTTCTGTTGCTAAGTGAGACATTTGTTAAGTGAAACACTGCAATTGTTAAAGTTAGTAGTAGTAGTAGTAGTAGTAGTAGTAGTAGTAATAATAATAATAATAATAATAATAATAATAATAATAATAATAATAATAATAATAATAATAATAATAATAATAATAATAATAATAATAATAATTCAGAATTGAAACAGACAAGCACCTGCAATATAATACCCTGGACTTAACAATTGTCGATAAGAAAGACAAAAAAGTCTGGATAGTGGACGTGGCGGTGCCTGGAGACAGCAGAATAGACGAGAAAGAACTGGAGAAGATAACAAAATACAAAGACCTACAAATAGAAATAGAAAGACTGTGGCAAAGGCAAGCAAGGGTAGGACCAATAGTAATAGGCGCCTTGGGTGCAATCCCAAAACAACTGGAGCACCACTTGAACACCGTTGGCATTGACAAATTCACTATCAGTCAATTGCAAAAGGCGGCCTTACTAGGAACCGCTTCCATCCTGCAACGATATCTGTGATACCATCAAACATCCACATCTGCCTATCCCAGGTCCTTGGTAAGGACTCGATAGGTAGACAAAAATGCCAAATCCAGTCTGAACATCTGGCTGACTGTGTGATGATCAATAATAATAAAGTTGGAAGGGACCTTGGAGGTCATCTAGTCCAACCCCCTGCTCAGGCAGGAAACCCTATACCATTTCAGACAAGTGGCTGTCCAGTCTCTTCTTAAAAACCTCCAGTGTTGGGGCATTCACAACTTCTGGAGGCAGGTTGTTCCACTGGTTAATTGTTCTCACTGATAGGAAATTCCTCCTTAGTTCTAGGTTGCTTCTCTCCTTGATTAGTTTCCATCTCTTGCTTCTTGTCCCGCCTTCAGGTGCTTTATTTAGTAATACGGTTGTTAAGTGAATCTGGCTTCTCCATTGTTAGAAGATCGCCAAAGGGGATCATATGACCCTGGGACACTGCGGCGGTCAGTGGCCAAGTGTCTGAATTCTGATTATGTGACCATGGGGATGATGCAGTGGCCCTAAAGTGTGAAAAATAGTCGTAAGTCACTTTTTTCAGTGCCGTCGTAACTTTGAACCATCACTAAACAAACCGTCGTAAGTCAAGGACTACCTGAATTATACAATAATACCATTCCAGCTTCTTTGGACCGAAGGAGAGTCACTGGGAGTGAAACTCATCCTTAAACCGAGTATCACCTACAGTATACTACAGAAAGAGAGAGACACACACACACACACACACACTCAAGTGCGGAAGAGTTGTGTGTTCGACTTCAGCACAGTATTTGGGGCTTCAGCCACTGCCTCTTGCCAGCCTGAAAACAGCATGAGAATAAAAATAAAAAATAAAAAAGGTACTATCTCACCCAATTAGCTATGATTTTTATCAGGTCCCTGGCTTTAAAAATGTACATGTACGTCAACCCAGCAAGATAAAGAAGGCGTTGGGACTATACATATTCAGACTTCGTTCCTTAAAAACCAACCGGGCGAGAGATGGCCAGAGATATGCTTGCCAGTTCATTTATGTCCCGCGAAGGAATCAATAAAAGCTGGTTTTATTTGGGTCAGGCAGCCAAAACTACACCTTTACATCCTGCACTTGATCAATGGGAGCAATAACTGTAAAGGATGCGAGGTGAGCGATTGAGTTCATCTAATTGTTGAAAGCGTCTAAAACAACCTCTCCACAAGGCTTTAAAAGACCCGTGTAATCTAGGAAAAGAGCAAAACGGTAATTTTTTTGAAGCAGCGACAAGAAGCAGCGGCTGTCGAAGCTGTTAAGAGGGCTAAACTATGACATAACAATCATAATACTGTGCTCAACACAAAGAATTGGGGAAGCTGACAATTTCCATACAGCCGAATATTAGCTGGCTTCAAGTGATTAAATTAACTTTATCCCAAGGTTTTACAAACCCTTCTCTCGTAGGCAACTTGTTAAAGGAGGGGGGGGGAAAGGTAGCATAGCATGGGGAGGTAGCACCGGTAGTCCTCGGCTTACGACCCAATGTAGAGAGGGTTAGAACGGCACTATTTACAGATTCTCTCTTTGAAAAACCACATTTGTTAAACTTTTTCTTTACTGTCATACAATATGGATCACCCGTCTGATATTTCACAACTCGTTTTATTACTTAAAAGTGTGGAAATAAAGTGGCGAGCACCATCCCTAAAGCAAAAGCGTTTCCTGCACTTCAAAACTCAAAAAGCGTTCAAACTTTGGCTTTGAGTTTTAAAACCCTGGAAATGTGCTTGCTCTATTCTGGATCAATACTCTTTCTTTCTTTCTTTCTTTCTTTCTTTCTTTCTTTCTTTCTTTCTTTCTTTCTTTCTTTCTTTCTTTCTTTCTTTCTCTTTCTTTCTTTCTTTCTTTCTCTTTTTCTTTCTTTCTTTCTTTCTTTCTTTTTCTTTCCCTTCCCTCCCTTCTTTCCTTCCCTTCCTTTCCTCTCTCCTTCTCCCTCCCTCCCACCCACCCTCCTTTCTTTCCTTTCCTTCCCTCCCTCCTTTCTTTCTCCCCTTCCTTCCTTCTTTCCTTCCCTTCCTTTCCTCCCTCCCTCCTTCTTTCCCTCCCTCCCTTTCTTTCTTTTTCTTCTTTCTTTCTTTCTCTTTCCTTCCCTTCCTCCCTCCCTTCTTTCTTTCCTTTCCTTCCCTTCATCCCTCCCTTTCTTTTTTCTTTTTTCTTTCTTTCTTTTTTTCTTTCTTTCTTTCTTTCTTTCTTTCTTTCTTTCTTTCTTTCTTTCTTTCTTTCTTTCTTTCTTTCTTTCCATGGGAAGCAGAGAGAAAGAAGAAAATGAATCGTACACCTTAAGTCCTATCACATCAGTCTGGAGTGCCAACTGTGTCATTTCTATATTTCACTGTTAAGTGGGAACTTGGCACCGGTTTCACCAACTTCATCTGATTGCCATCTGCGCACGTGTAACATTACAGCCCGTGCAATTTGCATTTTGTTAAGTGGCATACAGTAGTCGCAAGCCTAGAAAAACGGCCACAGTTTTCAGGAACGTTCAAAGACAGAAGTCTTTTAGAAAATACAAATACGAACAAAAGTTGCACTTTAACATGTTTGCTAAAAGAATTTCCCGGTTTAAGAAACAAAGCGGGACCACATCAAAATGAATGGTAATCTAATACCAGAGATCGTTATTAGCATTTTATTAAGAGGAGTCACGGGATTTCCTAATTAACACATCAATATGAAATGGAAAATCAGCTACTAACCTAGATATTGAATGTACCTGCTTTAAAATAAGCTACAATACTGTAATTGGTCTCTAAAGCCATTAGTCTATGTAATATAAGAGAGTAATTAAAGGAAAATACATAATTTTTCCTCGCCACATACAATACACACACACACACACATTTACATTTATGGTGCAAAGAAAATGCAGCAGAAAAGAAGGGTAGACAAGGCCCTTCTCCTGAACCTCATTACCCAGAATTCCTCGACAGATGGGGTCCCCCTCTGCCAGCATGAATATCTCCCCCCCCAAGCCTAAATTACAGGTAGTCCTGACTTACGACAATAGTTGAGCCTTGCCCCATTTTACCACCTTTCTTCCCACCGTTGTTAAGCGCATCACTGCAGTTAAGTTAGTAACCCGGTTGTTAAGTGAATTCTGGCTTCTCCATGGGCTTTGCTTGTCAGGAGGACGCAAAAGGGGATCACGTGACCCCGGGAGACGCTGCAACCATCCCACGAGTCACTTGCCAAGCGTCTGAATTTTGATCACCTGACCGTGGGGATGCTGCAACGGTCGTAAGTGTGAAAAACGGTCACAAGTCACTTTTTGCAGGACCGTTGTGATTTCGAACGGTCATGAAATGAACTGTTGTAAGTCAAGGACTACATGTATCGGGCATTGACAGCAACAACTGTTGTAACAGAAGGGATCAAAATAAGATTGCCTTGAAAATGACAGCAGACAAATTCATTAAGACACTTTAAGAACAGCCTTCGTTCTTCATGGCATCCGAAGCAGAACATCCAGAATCCGTCGCCGTTTTAATCCACATAGTATCAACTTTGCGAACTTTGAAGTTTCCCCTTTCCACTATGCATTCAAAATGGACAGTGATTAACAGATATATGTACATATGTATGGGTGTGGGTATATATAGAAGAGGGAGTCAAGCTATTCTCCAAAGCGCCTGAAGGCAGCTCAAGAAGCAACGGGTGGAAACTAATCAAGGAGAGAAGCAACCTGGAACTGAGGAGGAATTTCCTGACAGTTAGAACAATTGACCAATGGAACAACCTGCCTCCAGAAGCGGTGAATGCTCCAACACTGGAAGTTTTTAAGAAGAGACTGGACAGCCATTTGTCCGAAATGGTATAGGGTTTCCTGCCTGAGCGGGGGGGGTTGGACTAGATGACCTCCAAGGTCCCTTCCAACGTTTATTATTATTATTTATTATTATTAATATTATTATTTTGTTGTTATTTGTGTGTGTGTGTAGCATGTGTATATGTGTGTTATGTATGTGTGTGGGTAGATATATACGGTTCTTTCTTTTGAGAGCAGGCAACAGAATTTCATTTTTAATGTGGGCCGGTGTGCCCATAGTAAAAAATGACAATAAAGGTTATCAATAAAGGTTATCACTTGTCTGAAATGGTATAGGTTCTCCTGCTTGAGCAGGAGGCTGGACTAGTAGACCTCCAAGGTCCCTTCCAGCTCTTATCTTATCTTACCTTACCTTACCTTACCTTACTCTACTGTGTTCTCAATAGATTTCCAAGTCAAAAGGAACTTGAAATGGTCATAGCAAAAAAACCAAAAAAAACCCAGGCAAAGCTCAAGTATTAACACCACGATAAAAAAGGGAAGTATCATATTAGGCCTAGTAAACAAGGACAAACAGGCCCTACAAATTATGTGTATCCCTTACCGGGGATGGGGACCTACATACACACATAAATACATACACAGCAGTTTAAAAACGCGCCATAAGAAGCAAAGTCAATGTGAAGTTTGTTTTTAGCAAATTAAGCAGCCAAGCTGACTTTTTGGGGGGGGGGGGGAGCTGGCTAACTGCTGGCGAGATGAATCCTTTTAACGTTCTCATCCATCTTCCGAGCGAAGGAGCTGTGGCAATCTGCAATCCAGCAAGCTGTACCGTAAACGGGGCACTTGGGTGTTCTTAAAATAAACATTTTATATTCCCTTTTCGGCGGAAAACGACATTCTTTGCGCTCTGCGTCTTTATAGAGACAGACGCTTTCCAAAAAGGTACAACAGGAAAACTCGCAGAGGCTCCCCCTTGGCGGGCTGGCACGACCCAAGTTAAGATACACAACGGAAATGAATCTGTAAAACCATTTCTGTAACGCAAACCGCCGCTGTCTACTGTCACCGTTTAATCTGCATTAGAGACCTCTTCAAAGATGTTGGGTTTTTTTTTCCTGTTTTTTTTTTTTAAGGGACTACGGAAGAAAGAGGACGAGAAAGAGAAATAATATTGCAGCGTTTAGTTGCTCAGTCCCGTTTCTAGCCTGCTTCTTCCCAGCAGCTGAATGGAAACGGTAAGTCCTCGGCTCACAAATAGCTCATTTAGTGACACTTCGAAGTTACAACGGCGCCGAGAAAAGTGACTTGTTTTTCACACTTGCGACCGCTGCAGCCCCCCACCCCACAGTCGTATGATCAAAATTCTGCCGCTTGGCAACTGACTCATAGTTATGACGGTCGCAGTGTCCCGGGGTCACGCGATCCCCTTTTGTGACCTCCTGACAAGCAAAGTCAACTTGGGGAAGCCAGATTCATTTAACGACAGTGTCCCTAACAACTGCTAACTAGGTTTCGCTTAACAACCGTGGCAAGAAAGCTGGTAAAATGGGGCAAAAGCCACTTAACAAATGTCTCACTTAGCGACACAAATTTTTTTGGGGGGGCTCACTTGTGGTCGTGAGCGGAGGGCTACCTGTAATTTTGCACACAAAAATGAAATGAAATGCAGTTGCACTCTCTATGGGTCAAACTATTAAATCAGGAATGGGGACAGGCAGGTCTCCCTGGATGACTTTGGGTCAGTCACTCAATCTCAATCCAAATTGCTTTATAAGGTTGCTGTTCCCGGAAAGACTAGGAGAAAGGAACGTTATGTACGTTGCAAAATATAAATCCAATAAAAAAACAAAAAGGCTAAATACACAAAGCAGATTGGTTGAGATAATTCCACCTCTGATGCAAACAGTAGGATTTTTGTGGCTCTTTCAGACAGAATTCCATCTCAGGTTTTGACAAATTCACAGCTCGCCTTTTGGAAGTTGTGGGTGCGCCATCACTGGAGGTTTTCATCAAGAGATTGGACCGCCATTTGTCTGGAACGGTACGGGGTTTCCTGCTTGAGCAGCGGGGTTGGACTAGAAGACCTCCACGGTCCTTCCCGACTCTGTTATTCTGTTAAATTTCTACGGGAAAAGCTGTTTCACAAGGTATGATCAATTGCAAACATTAAGAATGAAAGAGATTGCCTTTCTCTCTCACACAGGTAAAATGCACGTCGTCGGGCAGATTCGGCTAGAATCTAAGGACGTTTCAAGTCGGAACCGAAGGTCTTGAATAAACTCACAAAGGGAAACTAAAGTGTCCTGATTGTGCTTTGGGCAACTGGGACTTTGTTTCTCCTTGAAAATGTTTCGCTTCTCGTTTCAGAAGCTTCTTCAGCTCCAGCTCCAGCTCCAGAACTGAAGAAGCTTCTTGGATGAGAAGCGAAACGTCTTCAAGGAAAAACAAAGTCCCAGTTTGCCTTTCGGAAAAAAGCACCGTTGGGACAACCATGACCTGGATGAATGAGAATCCCCATAGATTAATAGGTAGTGCTGATTTTACTTTACTCTGGTTTTCTCCTCAAATGTTACCTTGGAGCAGAATATAAAGTGGTGAAAGATAGTGTCTCCTCTTTGTCAGAAAAGTGTGGTGTGAATTTGAGACACATTATGATGATCAGGGGACTGGAGACTAAAACATATAAGGAACAGTTGCTGGAATTGGGTATGTCTAGTTCAGAGGTAGGCAACCTTGGCTCTTTTGTAACTCGTGGACTTCAACTCCCAGAATTCCTGAGCCAGCCATGCTGAGGGGAAAGGGAGAGATTTCCATGCTGGCTCAGGAATTCTGGGAGTTGAAGTCCACGAGTCATCAAAGAGCCAAGGTTGCCTACCCCTGGTCTAGTGTAATGAAGAGAAGGACTGGACTGCTGTGTGTCGTGTGTGTGTGTGTGTGTGTGTGTGTGTGTGTGTGTGTGTGTGTGTGTGTGTGTGTGTGTGTGTGTGTGTGGGTGGGGTGCTTGTGTTGTGTGTGTGTGTGTGCGTGTGTGTGTCGGTTGTTGGTAGTGAGAGGAGAGAGAGAGAAGAGAGAGGACAGGGACGGGAGAGAGAGAGACGGAGCGAAGAGAGAGAGAGAGAGAGAGAGAGAGAGAGAGATGATAACCAGTGTTCCAATATCTCAGGGGCTGCCCCAAAGAAGAGGGAGTCAAGCTATTCTCCAAAGCACCTGAAGGCAGGACAAGAAGTAACGGATGGAAACTAACCAAGGAGAGAAGCAACCTAGAACTAAGGAGAAATTTCCTGACAGTTAGAACAATTAACCAGTGGACTACCTGCCTGGAATGCTATAGGGTCTCCTGCCTGAGCAGGGGGTTGGACTAGAAGACCTCCAAAGGTCCCTTCCAACTCTGATATTCTGTTATTAGGCGCTTTCAAGTATGCTGGTTCAATCCTGCAATTTTCCCCTCTTCCCTCTTTGCTTTGCAGACTGAAAATCTGCCCAGGTTTGATGTGGAAGCTAATCTTGTTAGGGCGGCATTAACGTCTACCTGCCCATTCAACAATATGGAAGGAAAACTTTCTACGGAAAGTGACTCTATTTCCCTGTTCTTAAGACTCTCAAGGAGATTCACAGCGTGATGTATTTACACTGAGGAAGGTGGAACTACGGAGAACTGAAGCCACGGTAGGTTCTCCTCCACCCACCTTCGAACATTTCTTGCATCTTATTTCTCCTTTTTTTTCTGCTTCTCAAACGGAGGGGAAGCAAAAGAAGGCTGAGCAAAGTTTAGGTCCCAACATCAAAGAGTAGCCATAAAATAAACAACTTTCAAGGAGAGCTCCAATACATTTCATGCTGTGAAAATAATTAGTTTGTATGACAACTTCTAACGGAGAGCGGGGAGAGTAAACGGCCAAAGGGATGGAGGGAAAATGGTGCTCCAGTTAAATCAGGACCAAAAAATAATAATAATAAAAAAAATGAAATTGGGATGCTGATATGCTTTAAACCGGAATATTATGCATCACCGTAAAGGTGGGCCAATAGCAAAAAGCCCAAGTAAGATAAAACTACTTTATTTGATCAAACGTTCTGACAACTTGGTGTTTCCCTAAGCAGCTAAGTTCATATGTAGTAAAGATATTAAGAAAATTAAGAATTCCTTTGATAATCCAAACTACGTGAATATCTGGTTCCCGTTACTCAGCTACAGGGGGTCTGCGAAGGCTTGAAAAAAATATTATGATTTAAATCTTGAGCTAAGCCTTGGGGGTCTGTGGCCATGTTCCATAGCCACAAAAGGTAAAAACCTGGAACTAAGGAGACACTTCCTGACAGGGAGGACAATCAACCAGTGGAACAGCTTGCCACCAGAAATCGTGGGCGCTCCATCACTGGAGATTTTTAAGAGGAGACTGGACATTCACCTGTCTGAAATGGTATAGGGTTTCCTGCCTGAGCAGGGGGCTGGACTAGAAGACCTCCAAGGTGCCTTCCAGCTCTATTCTATTCCATTCCATTCCATTCCATTCCATTCCATTCTATTCTATTCTATTCTATTCTATTCTCTATTCTATTCTATTATTCTATTCTATTCTATTCTATTCTATTCTATTCTATATAAAGGGGGTCCGTGGTAAAGGAAAGGTTGGGAACCACTGACACAGACCACCACCAGAGTTGGAAGGGACCTTGGAGGTCTTCTAGCCCAACCCCCTGCTCAAGCAGGAGACCCTACCCCATTTTAGACAAGTGGCTATCCAGTCTCTTCTTAAAAGCCTCCAGTGGTGGAGCACCCACAACATCTGAAGGCAAGCACTTCCACTGGTTGATTGTTCTCACTGTCAGGAAATTTCTCCTTAGTGCTAGGTTGCTTACCTAGTCTGGGCAATAAAACATCTGCAAGAAAACAACTGCTGCTGATAAAAACAGGATCGCCAACATGATCGCCAACGTCTGATAACGGATATGGCAGAAGAAGAAGAAGAAGAAAACAACCCAGCTCAGAGAGCACCAAGGACCAATTCAATCCTGGGTTACAAATATTCTCCTTTATTAATCCCACCTCTTTCCTTCACTGAGAGACTAGGGTTTACAAAACACACACACACACACACACACACACACACCCCGTTGCTATAACTCCATGATTCAATGTATCTCTTAAAGCAGGGGTCTTCAAACTTGGCCCCTTCATGACTTGCGGACTTCAACTCCCAGAATTCCTCAGCCAGGCACACGTGCCTGGCTGAGGAATTCTGGGAGTTGAAGTCCACAAGTCATAATAGGGCCAAGTTGGAAGACCCCTGTCTTAAAGCTTGCAAAGCAGGGCACCCACTGGAAAAGGGTTCTCCCCTGTCATCGTTCTTTTTAAAGATTCAACATCTGAAAATATATCTGCATTCTCTCCTTAATCGCATGTCCTCATTCTCTTAATTTGTTCGTAACAGCAAGAGTTAATAATCCCAGTTGGGGGGGGGGAGTGGGGGGGACAGATTAATCCATAATCAATTCACACACCTCGTTTTCTCTGAGCTTGGTTGTTTTCTTGTAGACGTTTCATTACCTAGACATTATCAGTCCTAGCACTGATCAGGCTGCCTAGTTTGGGTAACGAAACATCTGCAAGAAAACAAGACTGGCGCTGATGATGTTACCTAGGTGGGTCGTGAGACGTCTGCAAGAAAAAAAAAACCAGCTCAGAGAGCACCAAGGACCCCTCATTTCAACCCTGAGCTACAAATATTCTCCTTTGTCAATTCACATCTGTTGCATTGCGGTGGATCCATTTTGCGTCCTCAGGATGGTCTTGGTGAATAAAACAAGAATCCACCGAAGAAGTTACCTAGGTCAGAGGTCCCCAAACTTTTGGGCACCAGGGACCGGTTCCGTGGAGAGAGGTTTTTCAGCAGACCAGAGTGTGCATGATTTTGTGTGCTGCCTGCATCCCATGGATGGGGCTTGGCTTGTGTGTGCGGCCCGGTACTGGGCCATCGATCTGGGGCTGGGGACCCCTGACCTAGGTCAAATGGAATTAAGGAACCTTCATAGAAATGGAGAATGGGGGGGGGGAAAGAGAAGCAGAAATACACACACACATACACACACAAATGAGCAGAAAATGAAAAAAAAAGAGGAAAAAAAATTCCACAGGCATAGCAAACAAGAGATTCACTTACTGAAGTGACTTCAGAGAGAAGCGATTGCTCACGAGCTCCTTTAATCAACCTTGATGTAATTTCACTAAAGCAAATTCTATTTAATTTCATTCTGCCTGACCAAGCGGTGCAATTCCTACGTATTGGACAGTTCTGAGTCTCCATCCATCGCCGTCGTTCCCTTGGATTTATCAGTGCATTTATCGCCGCGTTTCCACAAGCGCCAGGGCTCTGAGGCAGAACCAGGCGCTCAGCCCTTTATTTGTATTCCACAGGCCAACCTTTGCATTCTCAATCACTGTTACTCGTGGCTGTGTGTGCTCCTGCTGACTTGTAACGGAATCATTTCAAGCATATGAAAATTCATTGCGTCTAGGAATGGGGCCACCACAAGATTTCATTTCAGCAAAAGGTTACTTAGAAAAGAATAGAATAGAATAGAATAGAATAGAATAGAGTAGAGTAGAGTAGAGTAGAGTAGAGTAGAGTAGAGTAGAGTAGAGTAGAGTAGAGTAGAGTAGAGTGTAGAGTAGAGTAGAGTGGAATAGAATAGAATAGAGTAGAGTAGAGTAGAGTAGAGTAGAGTAGAGTGGAATAGAATAGAGTAGAGTAGAGTAGAGTAGAGTGTAGAGTAGAGTAGAGTAGAGTAGAATAGGAATAGGAATAGGAATAGGAATAGAATAGAATAGAATAGAGTGTAGAGTAGAGTAGAGTAGAGTAGAGTAGAGTAGAGTAGAATAGGAATAGGAATAGGAATAGGAATAGGAATAGGAATAGGAATAGGAATAGAATAGAATAGAATAGAATAGAATAGAATAGAATAGAATAGAATAGAATAGAGCTGGAAGGGACCTTGGAGACCTTCTAGTCCAGCCCCCTGCTCAAGCAGGAGAACCTCTACCATCTCAGACAGGTGAATGTCCAGTCTCCTCTTAAAAATCTCCACTTGACCTGCAATATGGTCAAAACTGAATACAGGCAGTCCTCGACTTACAACAGTTCATTTAGTGACCATTCAAAGTCACAACGGCACTGAAAAAAAATGGACTTCTGACTGCTGTTCACACTTACGACCATTGCAGCATCCCCAGGGTCACGTGACCAAAATTCAGATGCTTGGCAACTGGTCATGTACTTATGACGGTGGCAGTGTCCCGGGGTCATGTGATCCCCTTTTAAGACCCTCAGACAAGCAAAGTCAAGGGGGAAGCCGGATTCACTTAACAACCATGTTACTAAAGTTATCAACTGCAGTGATTCACTTAACAACTGTGGCAGGAAAGGTTGTAAAATGGGGCAAAATTCACCTAACAAATGTCTCACTTAGCAACGGAAATTTTGGGCTCCATTGTGGACCTAAGTCAAGGACCTATACCTGTACAGGAATTCCTTGAGTTATGACAGTAATTGAGCCCAGTATTATGGTCGTAAGTCACTGCGGTCATACCTCAAGGCATTGTGTGACAGGACCTGATTTTTCGGCATTTTTTGCAGCAAACGCTGTGGTCCTTGAGGGAATCGATTTTTAGTTGATGGGCTTTTTTTTTTTTTTTTGCTGGAAATCAGAAATAAGTGCTGGGAAACGGCACAAAATGGCAAAAATCACGGTCACGTGACTGTGGGATGCTGCAAATAAAAGGGAAGCCAAAATGTGGCCAAGTGCTTGTCTGGGTGGCCATTAGTAAGTAGCTTTTGAAGGGTCCGTCATAACTTGGAACGGTCACTAAGCAACCGGTCGTACATCAAGCGCTGCCTATATATAAGATGTAGCTAAGGACGATATACTGGATGCAGTGTAAAAAAAAAAAAGGAATTACTGACAAATCAAAAACTCGCATGATAACAGTTCAACTCAGCAAGTGACTTTCAAATATATGGCAGTTTGTCAAAGTTCTGATGGGGGAGCTTTAAACCCTCAGTCAGGGGTCTTCGAACTTGGCCACTTTAAGACTTGTGGACTTCAACTCCCAGAATTCCTCAGCCAAGCTTAGCAACTTAGCAACTGTGCAATTCGCTTAACAACTACAACGGTCTGCTTAACAACCGTGGCAAAAAAAGGGTTTTTTTTCACTTAACAACTGCCTTGTGGCCGTTAATCGAGAGCTACCTGTATGTCAGAGACACACAGTCACACCGATATAGGGATAAATTCAATCTTTCCGTAGCACATTGTATGGAATCTTTTCAGCTGCACATGTAGTAAAGCCAGGCCAAAACCACCTATGCATTGAGGGGCTGGTTGTTGCTCTCTGAGATTTGCAGGCCTTTCATGACTCAAACCAGGTAAAACCGTCCGTCCTGGCACCAAGGATTTTACCTACTTTTGGGTCACGAAACGTCTGCAAGAACACAACTCAAGCTCAGAGAGCAACAAGGACTCCATAGTTCAAACCCTGAGCGAGAAATATTCTCCTTTATTGGCACCTATGAACTGAGTGTCTTCCAAATTACAAATGAAAAGGCAAAGACGGAAACCTCATCGGTCAGCCCCTTTTTTTTTTTACTCTGTCAAAGAACAGAATTCAAAGTATTTTGCTCCGATGAGGTTAGTGCTTCGGTAGCTGATTAAACCAAGCTAATTGGTAGTTCTTATTCAACCCCCCCCTCACCCAGAAGTAAATGGCAGCCTCACAAATCTGAGTAAAATATAACTAACTCACTAAAAGATCCTGGGAAAAAAATGTTGATGACCAATAGTACAGGCCATCAAATCTCAACAGGCCGTACGGTCTCCACTTTGGCCTGTTTCAAAGAGAAGTCGTTTTCAATGGTTGGGTGGTCAAACACAACATTAAGTAGCCAGCACTAAAAAGTTAATTGAATGTTTGCCAGGAGACATACGACCCGTTTTTACATTGGATAATTAATTTCTTTGTTTTTATAAGAATTTTAAAGAGTGGCCAGCACATGTACCCCCAGGGTAATTAGCTTCACTGAAGGGGAAACGAATTCTTGCGTCTGATCGCTTTAATTCACCCTTCTTATAAGTTACTGCATTTCAAGACAGAATCAAGATCACGCCAAATATTAGTACCGCTTTATAAAACCCTAGTAAGGCCACACCTGGAATACTACAGCCAATTTTGGTCCCCATACTACAAAAAAGATGTCGAGAGTTTGGAAAAAATTCAGAGAAGAGCAACTAAGATGATCAAAGGCCTGGAGACTAAAACAGACGAAGAACGGCTGCAGGACTTGGGTTTGGCTAGTCTAAAGAAAAAAAGAAATAGGGGAGACATGATAGTAGTATTCCAGTATTTGAGGGGCTGCCACCAAGAAGAGGGGGTCACATTATTCACCAAAGCACCAGAGGTAGGATAAGAAACAATTGTTGGAAACTGACCAAAGAGAGAAGCAATCTGGAATTAAGGAGAAACTTCCTGACAGTGAGGACAATTAACCAGTGAAACAGCTTGCCTTCAGAAATCATGGGCGCTCCATCACTGGAGATTTTTAAGAAGAGGTTAGACAGTGACTTGTCTGAGATGGTATAGGTTCTCCTGCTTGAGCAGGGGGCTCGACTAGAAGACCTCCAAGGTCCCTTCCAGCTCTATTCTATTCTAAACTGCAACTTGTTTTATAACAATTGATGGAAAACAAACTGTAGTCTGCAAATAAATCCGTTTTGGCAAAGAGTCCTCTCAATATCAGCCAGAAAGCCTGGAGACAGAGTTAGTTTTAGTAACAACTAACAGAAAAGTGCTTCGTTATTCATCATGGTAATGTCAAGCTGGAAAATTTGAACTCGTTACCAATGTTGGAAAGTGAACTTGATTTTTGTATTGTTAAAAAAATCACAAGATTAATTGCACAGTACGTTGGACCGGAACGAAATTTATGTTTCAATATTTATGAAACTTAAGACAACCTTTCGTTATTTCCTAAAACCTCCCATTTTATTCAAGTGACACGTGCTGAGCTTTTGGGAGAGCAACTGGGCATAGGAAGAGCATTATTTTCCAAAGTCAAATCGTTGTGTTAGTTGTAGACTGAACACTCATTTTCTAATGTTACGGTGGTTAAGCCACCTAAGCAGTAAACAAAGACCAAAAATGTAAACAGCTCTCTTTTTTCCCAGTCCAGCAGCATTATATCCACAGGGAAGCAGAAATTAGATATACCGGAAAGCTATAACTATCTTATTTGTAAATCAGCAAAACACTTCTCGCATTTTAATAATTTGCAATAATGCTTATCACCATGGAAGTAGAAATATAGCCTGTTCCAATGCAAGCTAAGGTCACTGTTTTATATAGTCCATCTTCTGTTCTACAATGCGACATACAATTAGATTTATTTATTTTTTTAAAAAAACCAAACACAAATGATTACACTCCAAAAGCCTTTTAAGGCATCTAACACTTAGTTACACACAGTAGAAAGATGTAGTGGTGTAGCGGTCAAGTTAGTGCAAGATATGCCATTTACACTGGCAATTTTCCACTAACAACAAAAGAGCCAGGCCGGTTGATGCAATGTTTTCAAATCTCGTGTAAACTATTTAGATGAATTCTTTTGACTGCGAATCCCAAGGGACCAGCCGGGGAAAATGATTTGTTTTACCCTCAGAGCTAAAAAGCTCTCTGGGGAGGCGATTCAATTGAAATTTCGCATTCAGAGTAGCCAGACAGTGATAAACAGATGCTTAAATTAGCTGCTTTATGCCATAATCAAACATCTTAAAACGGGAGGGGGAAGAGAGAAGTTTTGGATTTTTCAATCCACATCACAAAAGGGTGTGTACTTGCAGGAGGGGAAGGGGCTGCTCGGAATTTCAGAAGAAATGTTTTTTTTTTTTTTCATAGCTCTGTAATCAATCAACCCCAGTTTAAGATTTCTGGAAACAGAAGAAACTCTTTAACAATCTTGGACCCGCTGCAATTTCATTAGCATGGCTTCATCTGATAAGGAGGCAATATTTGGGCGACAGGCAACTTCAAAACAGCACATTTTCAAATTTTAAACTTCGGTCCAAGAGAACTAACCAGCTTTATTTCTGTTTGGGGAAAAGCCGTGTATATTAGGCTTCAAATCCCCAAAGAGGTTGACTGGGGAAATCCAATTTATTTATTATTTCTTTCGTAAATTTATTAGCCAACCTACAAGTATACAGTATAAACTGCCCAGACATTTAATTTCAGATCCAACATAAACAAACATCAGCCAAAAGGTACATTATCTTAGTGTTCACGTAGTTGAAACTGAAACAAAATCAAAATAAGCCAATTGGTACCCCCTAAAACTGTTTGGGACCATATCCTACGACCCTAATTTGTGGTATCGTTTAGATGCAACTCTGTTTTGAAGTTTTGCCTCAGGACACCATACTATATAAGTGATGTAAACCAAAGTGCATGTGGTGCGTTTATTTATTATAATTTATAATCTCCAAGCATTCTTTTGTCCAGGATGCCTACAGTCTCAATGGTAGTTTTGCAGATATTAAAACAGCAATAAACTAACATTGTATCTTACAACGTCCATAACAAAATTCATAGTACATTTAAACAATATATACAGATACACACATACACATATATAGGCACCTTTAGGCAGGCCCCAGGCTAGAAAGCAAGAGACCTTGAGTTCAAGTCCCGCCTTAACCATGAAAGCTGGCTGGATGACCTTGGGCCAATCACCAGGAGACTCTTAAGTTCTAGTCCCGCCTTAGGTATGAAAGCCAACTGAATGGGGAACATACAATAATAGAGTTGGAAAGGACCGCAGAGGTCTTCTAGTCCAACCCCCTGTTCAGGCAGGAAACCCTATACCAGGGGTAGGCAACCTTGGCTCTTTTATGACTTGTGGACTTCAACTCCCAGAATTCCTGAGCCAGCCATGCTGAGGGGAAAGGGAGAGGTTTCCAAGCTGAGCCATGCTGGCTCAGGAATTCTGGGAGTTGAAGTCCACGAGTCATAAAAGAGCCAAGGTTGCCTACCCTTGCCCTATACCATTTCAGACAAATGGTTGTCCAATCTCTGGGTAACTTTGAGCCAATCACTAAGAGACGGTGAGTTCTAGTCCCGCCTTAGGCACGAAAGCCAGCTGGGTGGCTTTCAGCCAATCCCTGTCTCTCAGCCCACCCTACCTCACAGGGTTGTTGTTGTGGGGGGAAAATAGATGGAAGAAGGTGTGTTGGTTAAGTTTGCTGCCTTAAGTTATTTGTAAAAATAACAAGGATGGGATACAAATAAATAAATAAAAATAAAATAAACATTGACAGATGTGACCTGTGGAGACAGGTTTTACCAACTTCCAGAAGGCCGTGAAAGTGAGGGCCAGCCTCGCCTCAGAGGACAGATTATTCCATAAGAAAGGAATTGCCACCAGAAACACTTGACCTTAGTCCCCTGACATGTTTATGCCTTAAGACTCCCCATAAAACGGAGACTTAAAACCAGGGGTCTTCAAACTCGGCCCTTTTAGGACTTGTGGACTTCAACTCCCAGAATTCCTCAGCCAGCATGCCTGGCTGAGGAATTCTGGGAGCTGAAGTCCTCAAGTCCTAAAAGGGCCAAGTTTGAAGACCCCTGCTTAAAACGGCAACTGACTGAACACATCTACAATACAAATTCAAACAAGTTTCAAATCTGTGCCTGCCGTTCATGTTTAAGATTGAAATGCAAGATAGCCAACATATATTACAAATCCATTTTGAACCTGGCTCTAATAAGATTTTTTTTTTTAGCCAGGGGTGAGGAGCTCACGTAATCTGAAACAGGGGTGGTGAAATGTTACCTCATCAAACCCTCAATGCTTTCGATGATTTGGTTTAGAAAGCGAACAGATTAGCAGGCCAAAATTTTAGGATTTGGACTAGGGTGACCCTAATCTGGGTATTAGTCTGCATTCCACCCAAATAAAACTCATGAGTGAATAGAATTTCATTCAAAGATTATTCTTTGAAAGAAGATTAGAGCCAATTTGGTAGAGTGGTTAAGGCACCAGGCTAGGAAAAAGGAGATCATGAGTTCAAATCCCGCCTTAGCCACGAAAGCCGGCTGGGTGACTTTGGGCCAATTCACTCTCTTCTCAGCCCAACCCACCTCACAGGGTTGTCGTTGTGGAGAAAATGGCAGGAGGAAGGTGTGTTTGGATAATATTAGCTGCCTGGAATTGTTTGTAAAAATAGGAAAGGCCGGATACAAACAAACAAGCAAACAAATCAATATTCTGATGGCTAAACCGCAATTTTGCACTCTACCTTCAAAAAGGTAATTATTGAGTGCTCTATCCAATTCCTTCCCTTATCGTGCATTTGGTTAAATTTGCATCTGTGAACCGTTTGCTTTCGCTTTGAATTCTTTCTTTCCAGTCACGTTTCCTCTTTACAAACAGCCGAAAACTGTTCTCTATCTCCCGAGTTACACCCTCGTATTGCCATTCCTGGGCCCCAGACTCAAAAGACACAAGCCCACTTTGTCGGGAAAACGGATCTCAGGCCGAAAAGCAATTCAGAAGTATCACGGTGGTCCGGTTAAAGTTTCACAGGTAGCCAGCAGTGGCCAGGATGCAGTTAGCAGCTCCACGAGAAGGGATTTCACAGCGTCCTCGCTTGACAGACACAGTGACAGACCCACTGCTAAAATTCAAGTTGGTTTGACCCCAAGGTTACTGCCACACCGCAGGCGACTGCTGTGGTCTGCTTTTCTGAAACCCTAGGCAGCCACGATAAAAACAGAGGGAAGCGACTATCCCGAGTTTTAGTAAGCTCAAGCCTGAATTAATTTTATTCTCCGAACTCTGCCTGAAGAACTAACACGAAGAGAGGAGCCGTTCAAAATATCAATAATTTTTTTTTTAAGACTTCTTTATTTTATTTTGGCAGAAGATTAACTGCGTTCTGAAATGTGAAAATATTCATTTGGGTGAATTCTTCCAGCAAAGCAGCAGCAGCAACACAGAATCACGATATACAGCAACCACGATATACGGAATAATAATTTTTCATTTTGTTTCGTTCATTCATTTCCTCAAAAGAGTGCATGGAAGCTAAAATGGTTTTCTTGTGAAGCCAAGGCATTGTATATATTTTTGAGTTGCACGTTGGGTATTAGTCATTATGAAAGGAGAGCCAATCTATCCAACTCAAGTCTTGCAGAATAAGTGTGGGAGAAACACTCGATTCAAAAAGGTTGATAATCATGTAAGGATATTTTAAACATACCCACACATATACACCCAAACCCATAACACCTTCGTATCAGCTTCTACTGGACTTGAGGCTCAGCAACTCACGGTAGTGATCTGTGTCTCAAAAGGATAACAAGCAAATTGCTTTCTTAGAATTGTTAAGAAGTATTATTTGCTTTTCGAGGTTTTCGGATTTATTCATTCTCTGTTTCAGTCAATCACCTGTCAGTTTTAGACTTTTCTTTCTCCCCAAACAATTTGCATGTACACAGATAAATCTCTAGTAGACTCATTGACTCCTTAATGAGTCTACTAGGCGTTGATCTGTCTAGTATCTCAGCTAACCCGTTTGTTTATTTAGTGACTGTATAGTGTACGGCTGCCCATCTCTGGGCGGTGTACAAATAAAACAATTATTAAAACAAATTAATCGTTTTAAATTTAAAATAAAACAATACATTAAAATAAAACAATAAACGGATAAAAACATCAATTCAAGAGCAATCATTAGTAAAAAAAAAAAATACAACCATCCAGTACAAAGGACAAGAGATTAAATACAATGTTAGAGCCATCTTATATCTCCTTGGTCCCCTGGGAAACACCCCCCCCCACACACACACACACAGCCAGGTCCATTAAAACACCAGAACTAGTTGCTGTGGCTCTGAAGATTTTGATACTAACCCTAAAGATCTGGAAAAACATTTGCTTCCATCCTAAGCAGCCGACATCAGCCTGAAGGAGTTTCAAAAAAAATCCAATTGGCCTTGGTGTGTATCATTAGACTCTTGCGGTATTTGGGAGTTAATTTGCAAGCAGGGGGTTTATTGGTATCCCAACTTTAACACAGGAATATTGTACGTCTGGCATTCTACCTGGAGCGTGGAGTGTGTGCCTCTCTACGTGTATGTGTGTGTGAGAGAGACCCACAATCCACTAGAGATCATTAATCTCAGCAATGCTCGTTTTTCCCCCCAACCCAATCCAAAAGGCTTTTCAGACGCCTGCCAACCAACGTATTTTGTAATACTAAGCTTCTATTAGCTGTGTTTTACTAAAGCATTAACCCAGACATATTTCTTATTTATAGAAGAGTCGCTGCTTCCGCGGTGAGGCTTTAGTTTTATTGTTTAATTGTGAAGGGCTTGGTAATTACTCAGAATTGTTCTAGTTAGTTGAACACACAGCGGCGGGCAGGAGCGGCTCACGAGGCCCCCTGCCAAACGAAATTATGGGCAATAACTTTATCACTTTCAACCTGCCCGAATCTGGCCAAGTTGGTACTGTGTGTGTGTGTGGGGGGGGGGGAAACAAAACCAAAATAAAGTGGGGGAAAATCAACAACGGAAGCCACCGGTCTACACTACACACTCTCCTTCCTTGGCACGTTGCTGGCAAGGATGAAATGCAGGGAAATGGCAAGAAGGCGAGGACTGATGAAGCTATCATGGGGCATCTTTCAAGATTGATTGAGAACAGCAAAGTGGGAGGGTGTCAACTGTGGACAGTCTCCGATTAAAACAAACAAAAAAAAAAGAATCCCATTTTCAGGTTTTCAGGTGTTCGTTTTGGAGGACCTGCGGTGAGTTCTCCCAACACCAAGAGTTAATTTTCTGCATAGGGGAGGAAGGTTTATTGTGGATAAATTATGGCTGGAATTGAGGCAAAGCCGCTTCTGTTATGGTTTATGAAGGACGGATTAAACCCACAAGAGTCTCTGAATGATTTAACAGCGGCAATAAAAAGCTTCTCTCCTTCTAAATTAGGTTGCTAGAAGGTCTTTTCTACGAAGACATACTCAGGTTCCTCCCAAAGATAAGCAGCCATTTACAGCCCATCGTTTTGAGCCAACTGCTTGTACCGGCGGCGTAGCGTCAGCATAACAGAGTTGGAAGGGACCCTGGAGCTCTTCTAGTCCAACCCCCTGCTCAAGCAGAAAACCCTATACCATTTCAGGCAAATATTGTCCAGTCTCTTCTTAAAAGCCTCCACTGATGGAGCACCCACAACTTCTGGAGGCGTTCCAGTGATTAATTGTTCTTACTGTCAGGAAATTTTTCCTTAGTTCTAGGTTGTTTCTCTCCTAGATTAGTTTCCATCCGTTGCTTCTTGTCCTGCTTTCAGCTGCTTGGGAGAATAAGTTGACTCCCTCTTCTTTGTGACAATCCCTCAAATATTGGAAGACTGCTATCCTGTCACCCCTCGTCCTTCTCTTCATTAAACCAGACCTACCCAATCCCTGCAACCGTTCTTCATGTGTCTTAGCCGCCAGCTCCCTAATCATCTTTGTTGCTCTTCTCTGCACTCTTTCCAGAGTTTCACCATCTGTATCGTGACGACCAAAACCGGATGCAATATACCAAGTGTGCAAAAGTCTAACTGGGGTCAAAAACAATTAGGCATCGTGCAGAATGGGTAGGTGCAATTTGCTTTAAGCCCTTCAAGCAATTTCCAGCAAAAAGGACTTTTGTTCATCTGGATTCCCTTTCAGAGAAATCTGAAAAGACAGAAGCTGGAAGAAGCTCAAGGGTCCTTTTCTCTGACAGAAAATAAAGTCTATTTTAACGTTTGAACCTCTGACGTGTCATTTTAATTGCTTCGTACTGTAACAGCGATGCTGTTCCTTAGGGACCTCTGTTGTGTTCCTCCTGTTTCAGCAGCAGTGCTGTTGGGCTGCTGTCATTACCACACAACTACATGGTGTAAAGCTAAGCCATAATGAAGAACAGATCAGGAAACCCCACTTTTAATTTTTTATTTTTTCCCCCCTATTAGCAGCAATGATGAGCCATCTTTCTGCGAAAGGCCATGATTAAGGTTGGGAGACAAAGAGTGAGTTTGGTGGAAAAAGGAAAACATTTAGGGAAGGAGGCCATTACTACTCAAAACACAAGCCAACTAGGAAAGCAAACAGTTTGCTCACAGGAGTTTAGCTCCTTCAGCGTTCATGGCATGGCAGTGACTGAAACCGGCCTTCAAAGTGATAAATGCACATTTTTGAATTGTTTCATTCTTAAAAGCCAAATAAATGTACTTTCGTTGGGAGATTGATTAAAGTGGAATTAAAAACAAAAACAAAAGAAGTGGTTAAAAAAAAGAAGAAGTTGTCACCTTTTCTGCAATCCTATCCCATCTCCTCCCACCCCCCCCCGCACACACACACACACACACACACACACACACACACACAAACCTTCTTAAAGAGATAAAGGGCTTTCCCCTTCCCTGTTCCCTACAGCCCCCTGTCCACCCCAGTCACAGACACCAGATACTTTGGGGGTAAAATAAGAAAACTCATTACATTTTGAAAAGGACTTTTGTTCTGATTTTTAAAAGCATTCGTTTCTCTCCCCACCCCCCCAATATTGAATGGAGGCACCACATTACAAAAGATAACTTTGGCCAAACAGTCGGGTGGTGTTTGGTTCTCCTTGGTCCTAATCATTAAATTTCAACTTGGGGTCCCCAAAGTCTTCATTAACAACTTCTGAACCTTGCAGATATGCTAGTCTGGGAATTCGGAGGAGGAGGCAAGAATGTCTGCTGTAAGAAGACCCTCACCAATTTCTGGTAGCCCACCAAGGGCTTTTTGTTGGTGCCAATTACCTATGTAGCTGCCCCCCCCAAGGATGAGGGGGGCGGAGGGAGGGAGAGAAAAGCCTACGGACTGGGCTCCTGAAGATTATTTATTTGATCATTTATATCTTGCCTTTATTATTTTTACAAATAACTCAAGCTAGAGAACATATCCAACACACCTTCGTCCTCCTATTTTCCCCACAACAAC
Organism: Azemiops feae; assembly: GCA_023970755.1. Classification (NCBI taxonomy): domain Eukaryota; kingdom Metazoa; phylum Chordata; class Lepidosauria; order Squamata; family Viperidae; genus Azemiops; species Azemiops feae. Next base: position 97,982 of record JALGBA010003891.1, on the reverse strand, counting down.
AATTCTTTGAGGTGGGTTGGCCCCAAGTCATCCATCCGGCGGGACTAGAACTCACAGTCTCCTGGTGATTGGCCCAAAGTCATCCAGCCGGCTTTCACGCCTAAGGCGGGACTAGAACTCACAGTCTCCTGGTGTTTGGCCCAAAGTCTCCCAGCCGGCTTTCATGCCTAAGGCAGAACTAGAACTCACAGTCTCCTGGTGATTGGCCCAAAGTCTCCCAGCCAGCTTTCATTGCTAATGAGAGACTAGAACTGCACATTGGATTGTGCAGTATTGAACAGATTTATATTGAAGAATTAATGTTAAATATGTGAACCCAGACAACACGTTGTTTACTAAGCACTAAAAATTGTAATTGTTAAAAATCAATAAAATGTTGTTGTTTTTTTTAAAAAAAGAGAAACTAGAACTCACCATCTCTTGCTTTCTGTCCTGGTGCCTTAACTACTAGGCCAAACTGATTATGGGCCCATCACACCGGGGAGACATAAAGTTGAGCACACTAAGCTGAACTCTGCCTCATGCAATAGGACATTGGGGATCAAAATGCAGATAACTCTGCCTATCCAGAAGAGATTCATAAAAGGAATCCTCATTTTTGTAAAGGGAAACACAGCTTAAGTAATCGAGAGGTTATTATAATAAAACAAACAAACAAAAACCAAAAATCATTGCTGCGCACCTGATTTCACTGATGATTAGTTACAATGGGGCAACTGAGGTCCAAACCTTGTTTTTTGGGTCTTTTATTAATAGAAAAAGCAAAAAAAAAAATATTCAGTCAAATGTTAACGCAGCACCCAGTTACAACATCCACAAAGTCATATCAAACTCCAGCACTACAGATTGACAACTTCTATTTAAAAAAAGAAAAGAAAAGAAAAAGAGTTAAGGTATAAAACCTGGAAAGAAAAATAGCATAAACAGAAGAGAAACATCAGCTATTGTGAGGTACATTGTTAGTTCTCATTACGGGAACAATAACTTTGAGGAATAATCCCGTTAATGAAACGCCAAAATTGGATTCCGTCTTCCTAATTAAATTAAATATGTCAGGTATCAAACTTCAGTAGCAACAATGAGCCGAAGCTACGGAGTTGCCTCCCACCACGGTTATATTAAACACTACGGATGTTTAATTTCTCAGAATAAAATAAAATTAAAAAAAAACATTAGGTAGACGCAAACTCACTCAGCCACAAAACAGATCAGGAGAAAAAGAGGGGAGAATTCATTGGACAGGGAAGAACCAGCAGAACACCCAGCTAGATTTAAATAAAGGGTGCAGCTCTGCCTGGACCCTCCCCGTATGTTTAAAATTGATTATTCTAGAACAATTTTATTTTTCTTGCATAGCATGGTAGAAGGCAAAGAGACACGATACATCAGTGCTTATTAATGAAATATGCCTAGATTGGCCAAAAAAGAAAAAAGAAAGTGTCAAAGAAGAACGAGGCACGTTCTTGTTCAAAAGTATAACTTAAATGACCGTTTTTTTCCCCATGTTAACCAAAAAGGTCAGTTCCTGCATCCTTCTTACGGGTCTGTTTGCAAAAAGAGTGGACTTAATTGTTCTTTTTCTCCTTTTGTAGCTAGTCTTTTGCCCTTGTGAAACAAGGCTGTTTTTTTTTTTTTTTTTTGCTGCAGGGGGGTCTCAAGGAAAAGTCCATAAAGAATTTTTTTTTCTCTCTCTCTCTTTTTTTTTTGGAACTAATTTTATCTGTTAAAAGATCTTAGCTCAGAAGACATTCCAGTCCACAAAAACAAATTCAAGACTCCCCGTTCGGAACGACCCACAGACAGACGCAGCACAGAGCTATGAAAAGAGTTATTAAGTTATAATGGGAAAATGCAGACTTAATTAAAATTTTGTGGATGAAACCTCTGCATAGATTTCTATGGAGGCAAGGCAGAGAAACCATCAAAAGGATAAACAGTTTAGTTTTTATAACGCTGCTAAATACCACAAAAGCTGGAGGTCTCAATAACAACCTTCCTGAGCATCTAATCTGATTTTTCTAAGTTTAAAAAAAAAAAAAAAAAAAAAGAATACAGGGGATAGAAAAGGGATTTGTTGGGAATAAAGAATGAAAGAATGAAATTACCCACTTCTAAAATAAACAGGCTTGCATTGTGAGAATGCAGCATTAAAATATAATAAAATATATTTTATTTAATACATATTTAATGGAATGTAGTGTAATGTAATTATAACACAATGTAACGCAGTGTAATGTAATACGATACCGTATCCTATGTTACAGACTTAATTACAATTTAATTTATTGCAATTACTTATAACTCTAAATTAATTAATGTATTATATATAATAAAAGACTACAATATCAATAGCAACCTTTTTCATCCATACATCAGGTTCTTGAAAATTTTCTAAAAACCCATTAGGAACCGTGATAAATACGGCCATATATTTTACTGCAACAATATTGATCACAAAAGACTTGACTAATTCAGAGATAAAACTTAAGCTTGACCTTATCAAATACAACCTGGACAAAAGGGGGGTGGGGAAATAACCAACAACTTCACAATAACCTTACGATAGCTCCTTGTATGGGGAAAAAAAAAAGATATGTAGAGATCATGTAAATACTGTAATATAAAACAGCACATGAATATATGTTTGGGAGATAACAGGAATTCTACCTTAGATTCTCTGTACGTTTTGAGAGAAGAGGGCATTATAAGCCTGATAAGCATCGATGAATATATTTTAAAATCAAGATATTTTTTTGGGGTAGATATTAACGATAGTTATAGATACCCCCAAAATGATATATTAATAGTTAATGTTAACTATTAACACAAAAGAGCAGACATCTCTCTCTCCTGAGTACAGAAACTTGTACTGAAGGTCGTAATATGATTGCAAAAGGATGGATCAGAGATCAACCAAATTCCCCACGTGTTAAGATGTTTAACCTGGGAAGCAAAGAGAATTTTTGGAATCCATGTGCCTTTGGTACAATAGCACAACAGCAGACGTTGACAGCAAAAACTGATCAGCAAAAGTTCAAAAGGGATTGCTAATTTACCAAAGAAATCACAAGCCCAGGATTATTTTGAAAGTCGACTATGTTTTGATTTAACTGAAGTGCTAATTCTACGTAGAAGTATAAGTAAACGGGGGGGGGGGGGGGGAATTAATAATTTAAAAGCCACCTCTTATGCAAAACTGTTTTCTACTTTATTCACATGTGTTATCTAAACAATTTCTTTGGGCTTCAGATATTAATAGTTTGTCAAGAGAAGTTGAAGTTCGGAAGCTAGCCAGTTGTTACTTGCAGCGTCAAAACGTTTCTCAAGCAGAGGAGCAGTTTTAGAACGATGAACATTAAAAAAAAGAGGGAAATACATAAAACGAAACCTCTCTCAAGCATGTAAAAGTAAAAAAATTGATCTATATATATCAAAATTGCACACTTCAGGGGACCGCTAAATGACATAAATAGGTATGGTTACAACCAGAAAAACAAACACTATATGGTGATAAAATTTGATTCCAGAATTAATTGTTCCATTTCTTCTCATGGCTGGAAGGAAAACCCCAAAGTAAACTAGATGATAGCTGTAACAACTGCTTTGATTATGCTGTTCATTAAGCAGCTGTTAATTACGCTTGGGTGTAGCGTAATTTTGATTTCGGTGAACTGAATGCCATCCCAATATTGTATAACTGCTTTGCAAAAAAATGCAGAGGAAGCAAAGAAGAAGGGAAAGCGTTACCAGATAAAACAATATATATATATATATATATATATTATTTTACCAATAAATTCATGTTCATTTTGGCAAATCTCTTCCCCTTCGTAGGAAAAACATTCAGCAGATGTGGTCCTTTGGGTCTGAATACCAAGAAAAGTTTAATAGCATTGCTTTAAAAGGGTTTGCCAGAGTTTTACATGACCATTTTTTAAAAAGTTTTATATCCCATAGAAGAGAATATTTGTAGCTCAGTGGCTTTGGTTAGTTCTTTGAGGTGGGCTGTGTGCTGGCAGACATTTCATTACCCAACTAGGTAAACTGATGATGTTACCTAATTGGGTAATGAAATGTCTGCAAACAAAACAGCCAAGCTCAGAGAGCATCAAGAGCTCCACTGAAGTTTTATATTCCCACCTTAGAAAGCGCTGCATTGATAGAAAGCATGCCACGAGGAAAAAAAAAACACACACAAAAAAACACCCCTGTCTTTTAGATGAGCGACAGTATTACCCATTGAAGGAAGACAAGCTGGCTGAAAAACAACACTATCCAAAGCAATGGCACAAAGAAGACGGCTCGGTTGCTAATTATTCAGGGAACTGAATTTAATTACAGAGAGAACATTAAATGCTTTCCAAAAATTTGAGGGAGAGAGGGGAGGGATGAAAGAGAGGAGAGGGGGGGGGGAAAGAAAAGTGAGAAATATATATATTTGTTAAAGGTAGAATGTTCTAAAAGCATTGGTGTTGCACCACTGCCCCCTGCTGGTACAGAAGACCGCTTTAAATCAGACAAAGCAAGGCAAGGGGAACCACAATTTTCCTTGTCTCGTTTAGGGGTCTGAGGCAGCCCCCCATGACCCCTCTTCAGCCAACAGGGACTGATCCAGTCCTCCCACCCAGCCATCAAGCTATCTGGTGGGTTGCAAGTTCACCCTGAGCTTGCAAGATGGATCTGTTGAGGATGTCCAACCTTCACGCGGCACCTAGAAGCCTGGATCGCGGTCAGCATCTCCTCACTGCCCTTAAATATCAACATGGAGGAAATGGCTCTCCTCCTGCCATTAGGATCTCAGTCCTAGAACTCCAGCAGGATGCCCTGAATTAAGATCTACTGATCCGCTGGGCTGGAAGAAAAGAAGGGTGGGATCCCACAGAAAGCTAAGGCCCAGCTGTAGTTAGAAAGGTAAGCCAGCGATCACAATTCTTCACGGCTTGTTTAATCGTCGTTGGTCCTCCCGTGTGAATTGCATCCCGGACTCTGAAATGTTGAATACCAATCAGAATAGAGCTGGAAGGGACCTGGGAGGTCTTCTAGTCCAACCCCTTGCTCATGCAGGAGACCCTATACATTTCAAAGAGGTGGCTGTCCAGTCTCTTCTTAAAAGCCTCCAGTGATTGGAGCACCCACAACTTCTGAAGGCAAAGCTGTTCCACTGGTTAATTGTCCTCACTGTCAGGAAGTTCCAGGTTGCTTCTCTCCTTGATTAGTTTCCATCCGTTGATTCTTGTCCTGCCCTCTATGAACTATGAACTACTGTATGTTCAAAATGTTCCAAAATTACAAATTATTCCCACTCTCTGTTGTTTTTATGCTGCAAAAAAAAAAAAAAAAAGAATGCTGCACGTACACCGGTAGTTTGTTTTGGGTTTTTTTTTTTAACAGGAAGAGTGGTATTACAATATCAAAATGCATTTTAAGTGTCTGCTTAACTGCTATCCAGTTCTATTGCTCTACCCCTTCTCCTAAACCAGGGGTAGGCAACCTTGGCTCTTTTATGACTCGTGGACTTCAACTCCCAGAATTCCTGAGCCAGCCGTGCTGAGGGGAAAGGGAGAGGTTTCCAAGCCGAGCCAGGCTGGCTCAGGAATTCTGGGAGTTGAAGTCCACGAGTCCTAAAAGAGCCAAGGTGGCCTACCCCTGTCCTAAACCATTCTTAAATGTATTTCAACCTTGAAATACATTTCAAGTTCAACCCTGAGCTACGAATATTCTCCGTTATTGGTACCAATCTTAAAATCTGATACAGGATTGGGTCTGCTTTCCGGTGCTCTGAATCCCTTCATCTAAAAAAAATATATCTCTATTTATCGCCCTCGTGCGCTGTTGTTCTTCCAAAGAGTTCCCAGATAGTCTCAAATAAGGTAAAAGAATACATCTGTTTCCTCTTCAGGAAATTTTGCGGGGCCAACCTCTAACACGGCCGATGCTGTGCCCCCTCTCCAGACAGAAAGGGTTCATATGTAACTCTAATTCCTGTGCAGGCAAACTCTGGCCTTAAAACTCGCGTGAATATTTGTTGGAAATGCAAACAAAAACCAGGGACTTATTATCATATCTGGTGGATGTGCCCTAATGCAAAGAAATATTGGTTTAAGATTCATATATGGTTAGAAAAGATGACTAAGATACAGATAGAATTTAAACCGGAACTGTTTCTATTAGGAATATTAGGATCTAACTATGGAAAAGAGAACGAATATTTAATTTTACATGTATTAACAGCTGCGAGAATAGCATCTGCCCAATTTTGGGAAAATGAAAAGATACCACCTGATCAGATTATTATTACGAAAATATTGGAATGCGCAGAAATGGATAGACTAACTTTAGAAATCAAAGAGAAAGAAGACACAATTTACTTTAAAACATGGGAAAAATTCCATCAATGGTTAGCAATACGACAGAGCGAAAAAAGGTTATGAAATTAAATAAGATAAATAATTTTTTTTTTATTTAACTTTTATGTTAGATGTTTCTGGTGAATACTCTTACCTATAAGTAATTATAATTAATAAGCAATATATCAGTATTTATAAGTAATTATATTCAGTTAGTAATATATTATCAATAGTATAATAATTATTGTTATTCATAGAATGAATGATATGTATTGGTTAATTTTTATTATTATTAGTGATAAATTTATTTACTATAGCTTTTTAGTATTATGTTAACTATGCACACTTAATATGTATACCCGGACGATAGTCTGCTTGCTTAAGCATTGATTTACCGTTGGGGGTAACCCCACTATTGTACCTATCCCTACCCTTGGTCTAATCCTTGTTTTTTACCCCATGTTAGACCCCTACCTACCTCTTTCCTTCCCATCCCTATAAAAATCTAATAAAATATATATATTTTATTACCGACCCCCCCCCTTCCCTCCCCAGCCATGCTGACTAGGGTGCTGGAATTACACCTCTATTTATTGCAGTGTGCAAAACCCAACAACATTAAGAGAGCAGAGGAAGACGTGCTGCTGAAATTAAGAAAAGTCTAAAGAAAGATTTGTTGTTGTTGTTTTTTCTCCAGGATATTACTGTATTGTTCGTTTTTCTCAACCTTGAAATAGCTGTGAGTTTCAGCCAACTCAGGAACGTGCTAGCCAATTTACAAGTTGGGAAATTCTCTTACACCAATTTGGGTGAGTAACTTCAAAATGACATTCCCCCCCCCCCTCATCCCCACTGGTAAATGTTTGCAAGTTTGCTATTAAGGAAAGCAATCGAGTATTTGCCCCGATAACCAGGAAATTTTTACAGAAAGAGCAATAGCAGTTTGATATGAATATAAAGCGATTAATATTCATGTTTCCCTATGAAAATATTAAGAGGAAAAGAGCTGATTCCAATATACTAAGAGAAAATGATTTGTTTTACTGTTAGGAAGAATTAAAAAACGAAACTCTGGTGCAAGTCCACAATCCAAAGTGTCTAATTCAGGTGTATTCAGAAAAAGGAACACACACACACACACACACACACTCTGCCAACGTATTTCAAATTGTGTCATGAGAACAGATAAAATTCTATAGACAGCAGAGATCAAGCAAATTTGCTGGACTTATTATTATTTTTTTAAAAAATAGATTTTTATCTGCCCGTACAATTCATTCCAAAATTAACAATCATGAAACGCAAGAAAATACAATGGAAACCACCCCAAAAGTTTCCGAAGCTCGACCTCCAGGTCACTAAAAGCTTTATTAACAATTTCCTGGTTTCCTACATATTATCACTCACAGGCACCCCCTTCCTGGTTTTATTCTTTTAGATTTCTTCCAGGTTTATCCCACATTTCTCAAGGAAACAACTTATGGGTCCTTCAAAAACTCTTGTGAGATAGATAAGGCTAAGTGATCCACTCTCCTGAATTTATTTTTATAAACTGCCGGTAGTCACTGTGAGTTTTGGGGAGGGCATATTAATCAATTAATTAATCAATCAATCAATCAATTAATTAATTAAATTATGCAGGCTCCCTTTCTCCCAAACACAAATGCACCCACTCTCTGGTCTGTGAGATAATATCAGAAAAAATTTGTACCCTCAAAAAAACTAGAGAGTCGCCTTTAGAAAAGATAAAATTTGAGATTAAAAGTATTTCGCCCGCTCAGACTTCAGCGACCTTCTGCAGGAAATCATTAGCAGACTTTGCTGGCAACAATAAGCAGAGTGGTAAAATCATTTGCTTATTCAGGCTGCTGATTAGGCATTCATACGAAATAGGCAGAATTGGTTTGAACCGCATCCAAACCCAAATTAAATGCAATCGAGAGAATTCCGATTTTATTATCGAAGTATATACCGGGTGCCGTTAAGGCTAGGCAAGGAGAAAGTCTCAGTGAGATTTCTCAGAGAAAAACCGAGGGGAAAAACGGACAGAAATAGTCAAGCTAAGAAGCTGTAACTGTGCCAGTGAAAATTAATGTGGGATGGTAAAAAAATCAATATAACATTTTCCAAGCAACTTTTCCAGCTCAGAAACAGCCAACAGTTTCAAATTCTATAACACGAATGTTCACTGTGTCACACAATTAACTTTTGATGAGTTATTCCGGTACCGCATTTTAACTGTGAACTTTCTATAATGAACATGAAATTACGTTCTACTTATCTAGGGAAAAATAGCTTAAAAAAAAAACCTAAAGGCTAACAGTTTCTGGATAATGAAGAAGTTCATTAGCAGTTTCAAAGCAGAAGTTCACATTTGCACATCAGAAAATCGAAAAGCAGAGCTAACAAAGCCTTTCCTTAGTAATCATTCAAACAAGGAACGGCATCTTTCTGAATGTCAGCAAGCAGCCTTTTGACTGCGAAATTTGTTTTGAATTCCTTCCAAAGAATACAGGTAGTCCTCGACTTACGAGCACAATTGGGCCCAAAATTTTCGTTGCTAAGCGAGACTGTTCTTAAGTGAATCAGTGCAGTTGTAAAGTTAGTCACATGGTTGTTGTTGTTCCCTACTGACTCCGCTTGTCAGAAGATCCCAAAAGGCGATCACATGACCCTGGGACACTGCGACCGTCGTAAATACGAGTCAGTGGCCAAGGGTCTGAATTCTGATCACGTGGACCCTGGGGATGCTGCGGTGGTCGTGTGAAAACTGATCATGATTCGCTTTTTTTCCAGTGCCGTTGTAAGTTCGAACGGTCACTAAATGAACAATCGTAAGTCGAGGACTACTGTAGATGTTAGTGGGCCAGCTCTGAAAGTGAAAGGCCTCCCTGAATGATTGGATTGATCTTAAAAAGCTAAACAGGGTGGGGATCTTGTTAGTAACAGAAAGGAGACCACCAGGAGATCCCCAGGCTGTGGACTAGGCAGGGAACTCACACACACACACACACACCCAAAAAAACCTGCTCATATTTATAAACATATAAATACAGATTTACCAATCTTCACAACAGAAAGACAGATGGTGGGGGGGGGGAGGAGGAAATGATGGAGCTAGCAGAAATTGGAAAAAACGACTGCTTTAATTTAGAGAAAAGAAACATATCCGGCTTTGTTTCTACTTGGAAACTGCTTCTGGACGTTGTGCTTGAGACAGAAAACCTCTTAGACGAGAGAGGCGATGTAGAAACTTAATAAAGAAAGAAGGAAAAATAATAGGGGAAAAAAAATATGAACTCTCGTTGTCGGATTCTGCTGATTTTAATAGAGTTGGTTGTTACAGAAAGGGCCAGGATTTATTCAGTTGATAAAGTAAAAAGTTGAGGCTGTCCAGGTAGTCCTCGGCTTATGAGCACAACTGAGTCCCAAATTTTTGTTGCTGAGCAAGACGGTTGTTAAGTGAATCTTGTCCCGTTTTACGACCTTTCTTGCCGTTAAGTTATAACACGGCTGTTAAGTGAATCTGGCTCTCCCCCCCCATTGACTTTGCTTGTCGGAAGGTCGCAAAAGGGGATCACGTGACCCCGGGACACGGCGACCGTCATAAATAAGAGTCAGTTGACAAGCGTCTGAATTTCGATCACGAGACCCTGGAAAAATGCTCATAAATCACCTTTTTCAGCACCGTTGTAACTTTGAACGGTCACTAAGCGAATTGTTGTAAGTCAAGGACTCCCTGTAATTTTACTCTGTCCTTTACTGAGCTGAAAAAAGTTGGAAGTTGATGCTTTTTTCCCCGTTCTGCCTGTAGCTACCTCCTTCTTCCCCTTTTCTTTCCCTTTCCCTATCTTTATTTTCATTTGTACTTCGTATTATGATAATTGTAAAAAAAAAAGAGTCTTAATTAAACACATATAAATGCTATATATTCAAAGGAGCGGATCTACTTTTTAAAAATAAAAAATAAACCTGGCAGAGATTTTCTTTTTTGGCTAGTTTGCGGTAGTTGCAAGGCTAAAAGGACAAAAAAGTAATACAAATTTTTAAAAAACTGTTCTTCGGTACTATCTAGATATTCTCGTTAAGTATGCTATTGTTTTTGTAACATAAATGGCTTTCAAGGGCATAGCAGCCCCCCCCCTCCCCAAGCAAATATCTATCAGCTCTGCTTTCATTTGCATGCCGCAATAACTTGAAAGAGGCACTTCTGATGGCTCATTCTGACAAATTATTTGATATCTCCGGTTCTCACCGGCCTCGTGAACCTCACCAAATGTATCAGCTACATCGAACAGAAATATTATGCCCCGAGTCTTGAAAACTGAAACAGGATTGATTTTGTCAAATGCTAAATGGAGGAAAGCGATGCTCCAACTGGTGTGATATTAAGTGTAAATCATTTCAGAGTCTACGTGCAAAACTGATAATTCCAGATTATCTGAAGAATACAGCTACTCAGAAAACCATAGAGTCCACCCACCCGATTTTCCATCTTGATACAAAAAACAAAACAAAAAACCCAGCAGAAACAAAAACCTTACTGTACAGAAATTTAAGGTGCCGTGCAAATATTAAGTACCGGGGGGGGGGGGCTGCAGGCCAATCAGATCAATATACAAGTTATGTGAAGACTACTCATTGCTGGGAGAGATTGAGGACCATCAGCAGCTTGAGATAAAACCCCATTCAGTACGACACTAATGTTTAACTGCCTCTGAGTAAATCCCTCCAAGATTTGCTAAATCCCCCCCCCCAATTAATCGACAGAGTATTGTAATGGGAATATGTGTAGAAGATTTGTCTGAAATGGTATAGGGTTTCCTGCCTGAGCAGGGGGTTGGACTAGATGACCTCCACAGTCCTTTCCAACATCATCATCATCATATTATTTATTATTATTTATTTATTTATTATTTATTAATTATTTATTAATTTTAATTATTATATTATATTATATTATATTATATTTATTATATTATATCAAAACTTGCATAGACTTACAACCTGCCTTAATCATTCTTGCTTAATTTATAAGCAAGGCAACTAAATCAGATGGCCAGAACAGGGCTGCCATTTGTTCTGTTGCAGACCCAACAATTATCACAGCAAATGAAGGATTTTATGTTCAGGTATTATCTTAAAAGGTGCCACAGCGGAGTATCGTTCTTCCTTAAACATTTATAAAAAAAGTCTCGTTTTGTTTCTACTTGGAAACCACTTCTGGACTTTTTGCTCGAAACTGGGGGGGGGGGGAAATGGAAGTTGGATTTTAGCTTTTAAAAATGATTTTGTAGTTACAGAGATGGCTTGAAATGTTGTGAAAATGTAAAGCAAGAGGTTAATGTTGTATTATTTTTGCAAACTACCTCAGCGAAGGAAGTTGGAAGTCATGATTTTTTTCCTTCCCTCTTTGCACTTTTCGGTCTTAGGTTTTCTAACTTTTGTTTCTTCTATATTTTATGTTATAATGCAACTTCACTAAAATTATTATTATTTTCCTGAGAAAAAAATGATACACTAAATTTCCTGCGTTAGAGCCCACTTGACAAAGATTAGGTCCACCCGTGTCCTATGACACAGATTTTGGCTCTTAGTTAACTTCTATGAGTTCTAAGGAAAAATAAATTAAAACGGTAATAAAAATAATTTTAGTTCCTTACTGTAACTAGAAGGAAGAAGGAAATGGCCAAAAGATTTAAGGAGTAAAGGTTAGTAAGAAGATATCGTGGTAGATGTGAAGGGAAAAAATAATAACAAAAAAATGTTGGTAGCTTATAATTATGAATAATGAGCCAAAGACATCTCTGTTGATAAGTGAAAGGTTATCACTTTATAAAATATTTGTAGATTTCCTTCAGATGGCCATAAAAAGTCAGGAAAAAGAATATCTAATTTTGTGTTTTTGGTGAAAGTCAAATACTTCAATTAAACGCAGAAAAATTCTCTTCCTTCTAAAAAAAATAGCTCTGCTTGTTAGTGGAAAAATGTTAAGATAGCCTAGAAGTCAGCAAACATGATTTAATTCAGATTAGCAGGGGGAGAAAAAATCTGCTTCGGTAATATTTTATTAACAACTCATAAAAAAAATTCCATAAAGACTGGAAAGTTTTTATGCTTTTAAATACGCTAAACCTAATTCAGAAAGAACAGTGTAATGGAAAAATTGCCAGTAAAGACAAGTACTATTATCTTGCCCATGGGTATTTTTTTAAAGTATTTATTTATTGAAACGACATCCTTTCTGTCTACTCAAAATGGGTTCAAAATGGCTAACAACAATATACCTTAAAAATAGAAGTTTCAAGTATGTTCTTTGCAGATGGAAGGATTAGAAACGGCATTTATCTGATCTCCTTCGCAGGTTCCGGAGAACAGCCATGGAAAAACGGTATTTTCAACAAATCCCCATCCAGGAATGAAGGACTGGGAGAAAAATGTAGCCCCAAATCATGCAACTTCTGTAGGTCATTGAAGTATTTTGAACTGTGCCTAGACTCAAGAAAAGTACCATATATTCTTGATATATCCCGTTATATATCCTTGATAAATAATACCCTGTTATAACATTGCACCGTACAATTTGTGACATTTTGCAAACCCAGACCAGGCTAAGTTTACACTTACAGGTAACCCTTGACTTATGATGATAGTTTAGCAACAATCTCGACGTTTAGACAGGGCTGAAATACAGTGCCTCATAGATGACTGGTCTTCGCATTTATAACCGTTGTCACGTGATCACGATTCAGGAACCAGCACGCACTTACGACGGCTGTAGCGTGCCAGGGTCACGTGATCACCATCTGTGACCTTCTCAGCCTCCAATGAGCAAAATCAATAGAGGAAACCGGATTCGCTTAGCAACCGTGGCGAAAAAAGAAGTCATACAATTAGGCATAACTCACTTATCAACCGCCTCACTTAGTGAAGTCCCAGTTGTGTCCCAAGTCAAAGACTATGTCTGCTGTAATCCAAACAGAATTAATTAAATTGTGGTCCATGTAGGCAGATTTAACATGTTTGGGAAGACCTAGTCTTAACATGAACTACGCACATATTTTCCTGGCCCATCACCAATCCTATTCATATAAAACTGGGTACCTCATCCCAGATCAATTAACTCTGATCCGATTTTCCCATTCTAGAGGCCAACCAGGACCTCCACAGAATTGTGTGACCTTATTATGCCAAGAAACCTCTGTGAATTACCAAGAAGCAAGTTGAGTCCTGCAGCCTCTCAAGGGACATCATCTTAATTACTTCCAACATTTGCAGAAATTCTAAATCCTACTAGAGCAGCGTTCCTCAACCTTAGCACCTTGAAGCTACATGAACTGCTAGCTGGGGAATTCTGGGAGTTGAAGTCCATACAGGTTAGAGTTCTCAAGGTTGAAAAACAATGTAGTGGAATGATTGATTGATCCATCCTACAGGAAGTTGATACAAAGCACGGGAATCCTTGAGGAGGGGCCTTTTCATGGAAAATTAGATTTCCAGTTTTGACTTAATGACTGCATTTTATAAGCTTAGTTGGGGGTTTAACTTGGCATTTTTAGGTTAAATTTCAGGAAGGACTTTCGGTTTTGTTTTTAGAACCGATAAGATATATTTTACAATCTTTTTAAAAGGGACTGATGATATTCTGGATAATAGCAGTGTTAGTAACATTTTAGATATTTCTAAATACGTTCTATATTTCATCATCCACCTGAATCTCATTGTTTTATTTTTATACTTTTGTATACTTAACATAAAAAAAAAAAAGGCAAGAATTAACATCAGGATTTCCCCCCCCCTGGATTTTGTTTAAACCGACACGTTGCTTGTATTTTACCGATTGCTAGCATAATTTGAGCAGAATAAAAAAAAAGGAGGTGATATATGTTTCAATAATGTAGTACTTAATATAGCGTAGTCAAAAGTACTCATAATGTGGTTGAGAGAAAAATTCTAAGCAATTATTGAATGCCTGGGGGAAAGAGATTAATTATCAATAGGTTTTGACAGTTCTGAAAACATGACTACAGAATTTCTGAGATTCTAAGTAAACTGATTTTCATTTTAAATCATGAACGGAACAGAGTTTTTGAGATAAGTGCACAGTACACAGTGAAGTCATGATGACAAAATTCCAATTTTTGACTCAAGGGATACACAAAGAACTAAAAAGCAAAACCCCACTGGTAAAACAATCCAACAAGCCAAAAGACACGATATACGATAATTTTGTTAGCTCAAATACATCTGCTAACAGATGGGTCCAATTCCTTATTTTTCCGCTTAATTTTATGAAGTATTACAAGCAGTATGTACATAAAAACTAACACAAACTACAAAAAAATAAAGGAATAGCAAGAAAAATAAATAAAAAGTACAGTGAAGAAAAAAGAATATAAAAGAACAGAGAAGGGAAATATTTTTTAAAAAAAAAGCTTCCCTCTTTACATCAACAAGTACAAACAATTTGAACTTATCACTTTCTCTTAAAATACATCAAACAATCTCTTCAATCCCATATCACACCCTTTATCTACAAACAAATCTTTAAATCCAAGTCATTCAGTTCTGGTCAGCAAAAGTCCATTAAGGGTCAACAGACATAATAACATCACCTGTTTCAACCCTGATCAAATAAACCAATTTTATATTCCTACCCACTACTTTTAACAATCAAATCTTTTCTCGCGGCTAAAACAGGGTCTTTGTGCAACTGCAAGTTGCAGTCTGCTTTCCTGGACCAACCAGCCACACTCGCAGTCATCCACGCCCTAATCGCCTTTCCATCTGGATTACTGCAAGGTGCTCTATATGGGGCTGCCTTTTAAATATACAAAAGCTTGAACTGGTTGAATGTGCGGCAGCCCGCATGGTATTGTGCAAGTCTACATTTGCACATGTCTCTTGCAGGGAGCTGCTTTGTCTGCCATTTTGCTTCTGGGTCAGTTAAAAGTGCTGTAAACCTTGAAAGCCTTACATGATTTAAGATCGGGTTATCTGAAGGACTGTCTTTTCCCAGTTATTCCAGCTGACCCACCACAGTGGGGAGGCATGTTCTGGGTCCCCTCTCTTAAGGAGGCTTATCTAGTGGGACCAAGAAGGGCCTTCTCCGTGGTGGCTCCCTTCCTGTGGGACATCATATCCCTGCACAGCTAAGATTGGCCCCTCCACCTTGGTACTCTTTCTAAAGGCCCTGAAGACGTAGTTTTTGCCAGCAGGCCTGGGGACTCCAGGGTGATATGGAGCCCATCAAGTGATTGGTTTGATTGCTGTCACTTGCAGGGAGGGTGGGGTTACTGGGTTTGGGGTTTTACTTCTGTAAGTTGCCTGGAGTCACTGTGACTTGGGTGGCCACATCAATTTTCCTAAATAATAAATAAATGAATCTTTAATCCCTTCAAATAATGTCCTAGAACTTGATTTCCTCCTTCCTTCCTTCCTTCGGCTCTAAGCTGAGTTAACCTTGAGGCAGTCAGGATCAAACTCCAAGCGGTGGGCAGAGTCAGCCTGCAATACTGCATTCTAACCACTGCACCACCACGGCCCTTCCCTTCCCTTTCCTCTCCTCCTTCCTTCCTTCCTTCCTTCCGCTCTAAGCTGAGTTAACCTTGAGCCAGTCAGGATCAAACTCCAAGCGGTAGGCAGAGTCAGCCTGTAATACTGCATTCTAACCACTACACCACCACAGCCCTCCTTCCTTCCTTCCTTCCTTCCTTCCTTCCTTCCTTGTTCCTTCCTTCTTTTCCCTTCTCACCAAACTTTTCAAAACTTTTAACATGTCTCTTTTGTAGATCTCATGTAGGAAAATTATCCAAGGCAATCTCCTGGTTGGTTGGCTGCATGCTCCCTTTAATTATTAAAACATCAGATGAGTTCCTTTGTATAGCTAAGATTTCATTTCATTTCTCCAAAATCATTCTTGTAGCCTGTCATTTTAAAATCCACGTTCAAATCCATTTCGGTCACATCCGGTGGAACATGTTCCTCTTCTGCAACAACATTCACAGAGTCTATCTACGATAGCAAACATTCTTGAAATTAACTTCTGAGGCCATTATTCACATGTATCCTTCAGTATATTCGATGTTAAGGTATTTTGTTCCATTCTGTGTTAAAAACGTTAAATGTTCTCCTATAATTGTAATCTTTACTTCCTTTTAGCTCCCTCTAGTGTCCAGCCTTCAAAGTCCCATAAATATATATATATATATACATACGGTATATTGGAATTCAAAGCATGAGCTGTTTTACCATGGGAAGGATTCATTCAATTAATTTGAAAATCCCATTTCAAGTCAATCTAGACCCTTAATCCATTTATAACCTTCCAAAACAACATTCTAATCACCCTTTTGCCATTTATTCCCCCAAAATTGCTAAGTCCTTGAAGTCACAGTTAACATTTTGTTTGTTAAGGACTGGAAGAAATTCACCCGTGAATTGCCATCAAATTTCTTCACATTTCAAAAGCAGTTAAAAAAAAAAAGTAACTCAAAAAGTGATTAAGAAATGAAGCCTGACAGAGCTTTGGGTCCATATAGGGTATAATACGGTTGTGGGTATAGATGAAATTGATCGACTCTCAGCTGCTCTACTCACCAGCCAGCCGCAAAAAAAACTCAGTTCTGGCAGTGGGATCATGAGGAGCAAGTGTCTGGAATACAGGTTAAGTCCTCGACTTACAACAGTTCATTTAGTGACCGTCCAAAGTGACAACGGCACTGAAAAAGAAGTGACTTGTGACCTTTTTTCACACGTACGACCGTTGCAGCATCCCCACAGTCACGTGATCAAAATTCAGACGCTTGGCAACTGACTCGTATTTATGACTGTTGCCGTGTCCTAAGATCATGTGATCCGCTTTTGCGTCCTTCTGACAAGCAAAGTCCATGGGGGAAGCCAGATTCACTTAACAACCGTGTTACCGACTTAACAACTCTGGCAAGAAAGATCGTGAAACGGGGCAAAATTCAACAACTGTCTCGCTTAGCAACAGAAATTTTGGACTCAATTGTGGTGGTAAGTTGAGGACTACCTGTACATGTGGGCAATCCCATGATCTCTCCTTTCTGTGGGGAGATTTCACTGGTCAAAATCTACTATCCCCTTGTTCACAATTTCAGCCTTAATGCTGTCTCTGCTCTTTCAGGGATGTCTCGCTCACCATATTCTCCCCAGAAGTCCCCGATGGGTTCAGTTCCAAGAATTTTCTAGCTAGCGTAATTGTTGATCATGATACGTCGCTAATTCTAGGAGCTAAAATACAACCAATCTAGAGAGCACCAGAACTGGGGGGAAACTGATTTAAATCATCCACCCACAAGATATTCAAATAATGAAACATGTACGTAACTTCCTTCCAATTTAAAGCCTGCGTTCTTGGAATTTAGACCCATTTTAGAACTAGTTAAACCTCAAGGAGTTTAATAAATCATCATTCAAAAATGTATGCTCAAATGGCCTTTATTTCAAAAGATTATTTTGTGTGCTGCTAGGTTGATGAAGGCAAATAAATTTTATTTCATAAGTGCAGAGACCTGGCCCATACAATCGCCGAGAATCAGACATGACTGAATAGATAACATCATCAAGTATTTTTGAAATTTAATCATCTTGTTTTTTATATATATATATTATTAATTTTATAAGATAACCTGTTTAAATAACAATCAGTAATAATTAGTTTCTGTATTTTCATAATCAATATGTTGGTTAATAATATATTTCTTAAATCTTCTCTTCACCCAATAGTCTTCTTCTTACTAATACATATTTAATGTTACATAGTACATATTACATTCCTTTCTCTCTAACTCGTCTTTCTAGCCATTGATAAAAATTGTCCCATGTTCTAAAGTATACTGAATCTTCTTTCTCTTTTATCGTCAATGTCAATCTGTCCATTTCGGCACAATCTAAAATTTTCCTAATTAATTCTTCCTCCGTTGGTAGGTTTTCATTTTTCCAATATCGAGCAAATACTATTCTTGCTGCCGTTAATACATGTAAAATTAAGTATATACATTCTTTCTCATATTTTCTTGCCATCATGCCTGACAAAAACAATTCTGGCTTAAAGTCTGTATGTTTTCTAATCCTTTTCTCTAACCATGTGTGTATTTTTGACCAAAATCTTTTAGCTTTAGGGCATGTCCACCAGATATGATTGTAAGTACCTGGTTTTGATCATCTTGTTTTAATCACCAAACGCTGTGCTATTTGTTTAAATGTAGAGGCAGCATATACTGACAGCAGAAGATGCACGAAGCATCCAATCATTTTAATTCCTTTTTTCTTCCATAGTGGATTCATTAGAAGCAACATTGACTTTTGTATTAATGATATATATATATATACACATACACACACACAAAACCACTCAGGGAAATTCTACCATTTAGCAAATGATAACTCCCCCCCCCCCGCAAGTAAAAGCCCTTTTAAAAAGTTGCACAATTGTCGGCCTTATAGTTTTATGATCTCTTGACACTGAAATAAAAGCTTCTTTAACGAGCGCTTTCAAGTTCTCCATTCCAAACCCAGCATTTTGTTGCTGTTGTTGCTTTCTATTTCGTTTGCAATAGGATACCGAGCAGCTCAACTAAAGATTTTTGGCCACCAACCAGCTGCCTGCTGTGATGGACTCCAGGCGGCGGTAACTCTGTATTTGGAGACCAAATCCTTTAACGGTGTCGCCGTCTCCTTTAAAGTTAATCTGAAATATTTTGGGCCAAAGAGGAAATGAAAGGTGAGTTTCACTCCCTTCCTATGGCACTAAGACTTCCTGAGCTAAACTTGGGTTTAAAAGCTACTGTTTCCTAGTTGCAATTCCCAACTGAGTCTGTCAGAGAGAAGCACAGTGTGGCAGATACATGGGGGGGAAATAAAATAAAATAAAACAATCTAACCATCTGCTAATGTACAAATATGTTGTTGTTGTTGTTTGAAAAAAGAAAGTATTCTTGCATGCTGCTTTTCTCCTAAAACAAGCCGGAGCCCCAGCATTTAAAATTGCAAAGGTAGCTTGATAAGCAAAAAGGAGAGGGAAAAAAACCCCCAACAACTTACATTTTGGTATTATCTAATGGAGCTTCAATTATTGATTAAAAAAAAAAAACTTGCCATACAAGGTAGCCAGGAAACCTCCAGCCCATCTGAACCAAACAGCATATAATGGTGCAACCCTTGGTTTCTCATTTCATTTACCGATCCCTGCTTATTCTGGAAAGTCTTATTTATTTCTTCATTTGATTTATAAAGCTTCCCATCTCATACACGTGATTCGGGGGGGGGATTAAAAATTAGCAATAGCAATAGCACTTAGACTTATATACCGCTTCACAGTGTTTTGCAGCCCTCTCTAAGCGATTTACCTAGTCTGCCTATTGCCCCCCAACAATCTGGGTCCTCATTTTTACCGACCTCGGAAGGATGGAAGGCTGAGTCAACCTTGAGTCCCGTCAGGATCGAACTGCTGGCAGTGGGCAGAGTCAGCCTGCAATACTGCATTCTAACCACTATGCCACCACAGCTCTTAAAATTAAAACATAAACGACATTTTAAAAAAACCAATAACCACAGAAGTATTAAAAACAATGAAAAAACCCCCCATAAAGGTAATCCTCGACTTACGACCAGTTGCTTAGCAACCGTTCAAAGTTATGATGGGCCTATTTTGGGGTGGTGCTACTGACGACCTGGATTCAAAGTTCCAGCGGCTGCACCCCCCCAATAGTTACAACGGCACTGAAAAAAGTGAGTTATGACCAGTTTCCACATTTATTGTGGCCGTAAGTCGAGCATTACCTGTACATATAAAGGAGAGTTTTTGAGAGGTCTTTTTTCTTAATAAATGTGATTTAAATTAAATGTTAAAGAAGAAAGACTGATTTTCTTAGACAGCTGTTTAACAGCCATAAGAACAGGAGATGATACTATAATATGGATAGTATTTACTTTATAAAGAACGGTTGCAAGAATTGGGGATGTCTAGTTTAATGAAGAGAAGGACGAGGGGTGACCTGATAGCAGTTTTTCCAGTATCTCAGGGGCTGCCCCAAAGAAGAGGGAGTCAAGCTATTCTCCAAAGCACCCGAAAGCAGGACAAGAAGCAACGGATGGAAACTAACCAAAGACAGAAGCAACCTGGAACTAAGGAGAAACTTCCTCACAGTTAGAACAATTAATCAGTGGAACAACCTGCCTCCAGAAGCTGTGAATGCTCCAACACTGGAAGTTTTTAAGAAGAGAATGGACAGCCATTTGTCTGAAATGGTATAGGGTTTCCTGCCTGAGCAGGGGGTTGGACTAGAAGACCTTAAAGGTCCCTTTCCAACTCTATTGTTATTGCTATTGATTTCATTTCCCCCCTTCCTTTTTTCTTTCTCTTTGCCTAATGTCACATTTTACAATTAAGTATTTAAAAAGCAACGTGATGACTGGGTTAATCAATAGTTCAATAGCATACATAAGTCTTTAGTATAAATCTCATGTTACAACATCAGATATTTCCTCTCTTTTTCCCTTAATATCTACTAATATCTACTTAATATCTACTATCTCATATACTATCTCATATAAGGGGGTCTCCCTCTGGGAAATAAATGGGGGAAGGAGTAACTACCAAGTAAGAAGGCTAAGGCTGTGTGCCAGGCCACACAGTGTGTAATCTCCATTCCAGGAAAAGAGATGTGAGATTTTTCATTTTATAAGCTCAGCCCTGTCGCTACGGCATCTTAAAAAGTACCTCAAGTAGGAAAAGATAACAGGAACAGATAAATGTTCTGGACGATCACAAGATAGTGCTGGTTTACTCCGAGTTGTAAACAACTACGAGGCAAGTTGCACAAAAAACTACACAGCAACGAAGCTTGTACGTGCCATAAAGCTTGAACAGCCGGACACAATGCAAATAAAAGGTTTGGTCACAAATATTTCTAGCCAACTTGTTAGAGGTTCCAAAGAATTCGGGCGGATCATTGCAACACACACTCCCTGTTTATTTCCTCTTGCATTCATTTTCCCAACTCTTACTGATTATTACAATTTAAATCAGAAGATCAGAAGAGTCAGGTTGCTACTCTCCTATTACCTGGCCTCGATGTCCAATTTCTGGCTGCTTTTCGAACAGGATTTAAATATATATATATATTTATATTTCTTCTCCAGGAGAAAGGAGTAGGTTGGCGTAGGGGGAATCTGCTCACTGGATATTTAATTATTTATCTATCTATCTATCTATCAAACTTATATCGCTGTCCATCTCACCAAAGGTGATTCTGGGCGGCTCACAACAAATCTGGCACATTTGCCACAACCCACACCGCATAGGCTTAGGCTTGAGTAGATGCGTATTTTGCCTCTGCTAAACTGTTTGCAGTCTAGTTGTGAAAGCAGGTTGGCTTCACAACACTACAGGAGTCCTCAACTTATGACAATTGAGCTCAAAATTTCTGTTGCTAAACTAGACCAGGGGTGGGCAACCTTGGCTCTTTTATGATTCGTGGACTTCAACTCCCAGAATTCCTGAGCCAGGCATGCTGAGGGGAAAGGGAGAGGTTTCCAAGCTGAGCCATGCTGGCTCAGGAATTCTGGGAGTTGAAGTCCACAAGTCATCAAAGAGCCAAGGTTGCCTACCCCTGAAATACGAGGTTGTCAAGTGAGTTTTGCCCCAGTTTACGACCTTTCTTGCCACAGTTTTTCAGTGAATCACTGCAATTTTTAAAGTAGTAACTCGGTTGTTAAGTGAAATCTGTCTTCCCCACTGACTTTTCCTGTCAGAAGGTCACAAAAGGGGATCACATGACCCCGGGGACACCGCGACCGTCATAAATGTGAACCAGTTGCCAAGCATCTGAACATCTGAATTTTGATCGCCTGACCACGGGGAGGCTGCAACGGTTGTCAGTGTGGAAAAACGGTCCAGTCACTTTTTTCAACGACGTTGTAACTTCAAATGGTCACTAAATGAACTGTTGTAAGTCAAGGACTGCCTGTACCTTAAAGTACACAGAAGGGATTTTTTTTATTAATATCATTTGGTTCGTTTTCTTTCTATCATGACAATAAAACCAGAATTAATATAATGGACAACTTTTTTAAAAAAAATACTTATCTGATTAAAAAAAAATCTGAATCCACTAACACTAAATCCTAACTTGCCACATGAGTTATGTACACATACATTAATTTTCTGTTCTTGTTACAAATACTCATTCCGAACAATTACACACTCGAAAAATGAATCAGTGCCTCTGTTCTCCTTACGGAAAATCAGCATCAAATGGCCTGCTTTAAAGGTAAACATTTCTTTCTAATCAATATTCTTAGAGTAAGTTTCCTAGTAAGGACAATTACAAAGACCTCAGATAAGATTCAGTAAGATATTCAAAGCAAGGCTTTATCTGTACAACTGAAAGAAGTGAGTAACAGTAAGCAGATTTCCCCCCACCCCTTTGACGTCTCTGCTCTCATCATATATATTCTTTTCATTTTAAAATTTATCCGCTTGGTACTTCTGCAAAATCTTCCTCTGTCGGCTTCTCAAGCTTGCCCCCCCCTTTTTTCATTTTGTGCATTTTTCCCGCTGCTTCGTTCTTCTAGGTTCACGCATTCTGTATACAGCAGTTCACTTGTACAAAAGCAATGAGCGTCTGGCACTTGCAAATGGAATGCCAGAAGGATCCGAACACATAATTTGGCACTAAAAGTACGACTGGTGGCTTGGCGTAATGGCTGACTCCACTGCAGTCGTAAGTCAAGGACTACTGCACTTTCCATCAGGCACCTAACAAATGTAGGAATTGCCACGTTTGTCCAATTACCTGGCCAGAAAGGCCCCCAAGCTTTCAGCATGATCCTATCTGTCAGGGACTGGCAGGACAGATTGTAACGGTCACTAAAGCTGGTGGAATTAGCAGAGATGGCCAAACTGACTGTGCTGATAAAAGAAAAGAATATAAGTACTTTTGTTGCTACTTGGAAACCGCTTCTGGACTTTATGCTTGAGGTGGGGAAAAAAATGATATCATGATTTTGGGTTTTACCGGTTAGACCAGGGGTAGGCAACCTTGGCTCTTTCACGACTCGTGGACTTCAACTCCCAGAATTCCTGAGCCAGCCATGCTGAGGGGAAAGGGAGAGGTTTCCGTGCTTAGACATGCTGGCTCAGGAATTCTGGGAGTTGAAGTCCACGAGTCATAAAAGAGCCAAGGTTGCCTACCCCTGGGTTAGACTGATTTGCGATACAGAAATGGCGAGTGCATACTATTATAAAAATGTAAAAAGTTGAGATTTGATTTTAAGGTCTGATTTTACTGCAACAGAGAGAGTGGGAAGTCAATGCCTTTTCTTTCTCCCCCCCCTCGCTTTCTTCACACCTTTTTTGTTTCCCCCTTTTTCTACTGTCGTCCCCACCTATTGGCTTTTGTATTTTCACATTTGATGTTATAAATCAGGGGTCTTCAAACTTGGCCCTTTTAAGACTTGTGGACTTCAACTCCCAGAATTCCTCAGCCAGGCACATGTGCCTGGCTGAGGAAGTCTGGGAGTTGAAGTCCACAAGTCGTAAAAGGGCCAAGTTTGAAGACCCCTGTTATAAATGAATAAAACTAATTTTTAAAAAAAGATTTATTTTATTTAATTTTATAACTTCCCACTCTAGATGGCGTCACGGCAGGGAGAGCAAGGGAAACCAGCAGCGTATCTAAGCGACAATGCTTTCAGCTAGCCTGTGATCAGTATAAATGCCGTAAATTATGACCTACTCCTGGATGAGAAATATATCTATTAATTCTAATTTATCATCCAGCAAATTCATATTCATTCTATGCAAACCGGGTCGATTGCATGCATTTAAGTAAAAAGTGTAGCTATACCTTCCTATTTCTGGCACAGCTAAACAAAACAGTTGTTATTGTTGTTGTTGTTGTTGTTAGTTGTGAAGTCGTGTCCGACCCATCACGACCCCATGAACAACGTTCCTCCAGGTCTTCCTGTCCTCTACCATCTTCTGGAGTCCCTTTAAGCTCACGCCCTACTGCTTCAGTGACTCCATCCAGCCACCTCATTCTCTGTCGTCCCCTTCTTCTCTTGCCCTCCATCTTTCCCAGCATCAGGCTCTTCTCCAGTGAGTCCTTCCTTCTCATTAGGTGGCCAAAGTACTTGAGTTTCAACTTCAGGATCTGGCCTTCTAAAGAGCAGTCAGGGTTGATCTCCTCTAGGACTGACCGGTTTGATCGCCTTGCAGTCCAGGGGACTCGCAGGAGTCTTCTCAAGCACCATAGTTCAAAGGCCTCCATTCTTTGGCGCTCAGCCTTTCTCATGGTCCAACTTTCACAGCCATACATTGCAACTGGGAAAACCACGGCCTTGACTATACGCACTTTTGTTGGCAGGGTGATGTCTCTGCTTTTTAGTATGCTGTCTAGATTTGCCATAGTAACAAAACAGTTACTCCTGATCAAAACCGGGCTCGACAGATATAGGAGTTCTTGTCTCATCAGAGAAAAGCAAAAGTCTGTTTCTTTCTAGTAATGCAGTAGATCACATATTTATATGAAATGGAAGTCAACTACCCTTTTTTAAAAATATATATTTATTATGTTTTATCAATGGGAATAAAACACAACCCAGAAAAAAAAACCCAGAAAAAACATACATCCAATCAAAAAGAAAAGGGAAAAAAAATGTGTACAAAAAAGAAAAAAAAGACCATTTTCTTTTTTTTCTCCTTCCTTTTTTGGAAATAAACTATCCTGTATCTTAGGCACATGGATAAACTTGGATGTGATGTGATGCGGGCTTGCGGAAGCTAGCTTAGTTACCAGGAAAAGAAACTTATGAAATAGGACAGCAACACCTGCTGGCCACGGTGAATATTAAAAGAATGAAAGTCTACAATAATTTCTGAAAAACATAAACAAGGAAAGCAATATGCCCCCTCCTCAACATTTGTTAAAAGATGTGCCTAGAATAAAACTTGTTACAAAAAAAAAATGTGCCTAGAGAGTCATCACCATAAACAGTTGTCCCCACCCTAAAATATAGTCCTTTAATTTTATGAAGACGTTATTACTAATACTTGTAACTACTATTACAACAAAAACATTTAAAACCAGATGATTTCTTTTTAGTATTCTGAAGCCAAAGGCTTCTCTGATACAGCTAGTCCTTGACTTACGTCCACAAGTGAGCCCGAATTTTCCCTTGCTAAGCGAGACAGTTCTTAAGCCAGCTCCACCCCAGTTTATGACCTTTCTTGCCACAGTTGTTAAGTGAATCACTGCAGTTGGTAAAGTTAGTCACACGGCCGTTAAGTGAAACTGGCTTCCCCATTGACTTTGCTGATCAAAAAGTGATCACATGACCCCAGGATACTGCAACTGTCATAAGTACATGCCAGTTGCCAAGCCTCTGAATTTTGATCCCGTGACCATGGGGTGCTGCAACGGTCCTAAGTCACTTTTTTTCAGTACTGTTGTTAACTTTGACCTGTTGTAAGTTGAGGACTACCTGTATCCAATAAGCAGATTTCCCCAACCCTGCACGAAACTTTCTCCTGGAGAACGGGAGAAGCGAGGTCAATGAGGAGGTCATGGGAGGTGAGGCGCAATGTTCTGCGTCATCAGGCGAGGCCGGAGAGCCGATGGAGCAAGGGTGGAGGCCCTATGAACTGGAGGAAGTGGAGCAACATGGGCTTCCTGGAGGGTTGCAAGCACTCCTGAAACACCTCCCCCACCAGGCTTTAGCGAGGGATGGCCCAGGGGATCTTGGCCTAGCCTTCCTCCTGCAAAGCCTCACAAACATCCAGCACATTCCAACGATGTAGGACAGGGATCTCCAAACTTTTTGTTTTGGCGGCCCGGTGGGAGAGGGAGGGGCAGGTACCTCACGCGGACATGAACAAACGTCAATGTGGTCAACCGTGCGCTCGCACATACAGGTTGTGAACATGTGCACCACGCAAATGGGACTGCAAGCATGTGCGCAAGGCTCTCAGCGATGGCGGTGCCTGTGTGAGAGTTGTGGCGCCGATGCCTCCAGGCTCATGGCAATGCTACCAGCAGTGCAAGGATTGTGCTGCGGCCCGCAGCAATGCCACTCCCGGGGCGAGACTCACGCCGTGGCCCGCAGTGATGCTGCGCTTGGCGCAAGGATCGCGCCACCGCCCCGCGCGAGGATCACGCTGCGGCCCACCTGCTGCTTGCGGTGCTGCCACCATCTGTGCAATATTAGTGGGGCTGACGCTGCCCGCACAACACATGCAGTAACGGTGGCATGAGGGGGGATGAGCACGCACACATGCACTGCCCAGCTACTCACGTGGCCCGGCCAAGAGGTCATGGACCTCTGATTTACACCAATGTGGTATAATAAGACAACAGAACTACTTTGGTGAAAGGTAATACCATGTTTCCCTGAAAACAAGACCCAACCGGAAAATAAGCCCTAGCGTGATTTTTCAGGATGCTCGTAATATAAGCCCCACCCAAAAAATAAGCCCCAGTTAAGATCGTCAGCCAGACGGACCCATCTAGTACCGTATTTCCCCGAATATAAGCCCTAATCGGAAAATAAGCCCTAATGCGTCTTTTGGAGCAAAAAATTAATATAAGACCCGGTCTTATATTTGGGGAAACACTGTAGCAGGAAGCACACTCCAGAACTGTGCATAATTTCAACACCTACAGTTAGTCTTCGACTTAGAGCTTGCTTAGTGACCGTTCGAAGTTACGACGGCACTGAAAAAAAATGACTTATAACCATTTTCCACACTTAAGACTGTTGCATTTATGACGGTTGCAGCTTTCCGGGATCACGCGATCCCCTATTTGCAACCTTCTGTCAAGCAAAGTCAACGGGGGAAGCCAGATTCACTTAACAACCGTCTTACTGCTTTAACACAGGCAGTGATTCCCTTAACAAACGGGGCAAGAAAAGCCGTAAAATGGGGCCAAAACTCACTTAACAATATTTCTCACTTGGCAACTGGGCTCAACTGTAGTCGTAAGTCGAGGACCACCTGCAATTCCTCGCTGGAAAATGGCCTGGGAAATCTTCCACCATCTTGATTCTCTCACTGCCAACTTCACTGACCAACATTCATCATTCCAAGCCAGAAAACCGCATCAGGAAGTCAAGAGACCGTCACAGGAGAGAGCCCTCCGAGTCTTAAACGTAAAACGGACATCTTCGGTCGCAACAACTGAAGCACAAGTAGAGAAACAAAGATCTCACCTTCTTGAGACGAGACGAGAGGTGGCATGAAATCAGGAATATACTCCTTCCTCTCCTCTGCATCTTTGCTTCCAGGCTGAGGAAACTGCAGTACGTTGTTCTTACTCACAGGGAAGGAAGGGATCTGGTGTGCAAAAGTAACCGGCTCAATATTGAGTATGTAATCTTCCAGTTCGTGTAGGTTGACCCCCATGAGCTTAAAGGCTTCACCCACATCCTCCAAAATTGGGTCTGTCCGGCCATCTGGAACACAAATAAAATGTTAATGGCAAAAAAGAAATTAAAAAAATCCACCGAACATTTTAAAAAGTTAACCTATCCACCCGCCATACAGAAGCGGCTTTTTTAAAAGGCAGCAAATAACTTGGCCGTTCAAAACTTCATTCCAGAGGACGGGGAATGCAAACATTTATTTTTTTTCCCCCTTCCGCTTCCACAAAGCTGTATTTACTCGATGACCTATTATCAGGATTTGATTTTCGCTGCCTAGCTCGGCTACTGAAATGACAAGCAAATTGCAATTTAGCAAGTGCTCACTAGAGCGGAAAAGTAGGATATAAAATAAATAGAATTTACTCGGAAGGCGACTGAAATAGTAATGTCAGCAGAATTTCTACTCGTGTCGGTCGAGAAGTCACAACCTTGGTTGCCAAGAATCACCAAAGCAAGTAAACAGGTGTCAGTAAATATACAGTGGGGCAAAAAAGTATTTAGTCAGCCACCAATTGTGCAAGTTCTCCCACTTAAAAAGATGAGAGAGGCCTGTAATTGTCATCATAGGTAGACCTCAACTATGAGAGACAAAATGAGAAAACAAATCCAGACAATCACATTGTCTGATTTGGAAAGAATTTATTTGCACATTATGGTGGAAAATAAGTATTTGGTCACCTACAAACAAGCAAGATTTCTGGCTCTCACAGACCTGTAACTTCTTCTTTAAGAGGCTCCTCTGTCCTCCACTCATTACCTGTATTAATGGCACCTGTTTGAACTTGTTATCAGTATAAAAGACACCTGTCCACAACCTCAAACAGTCACACTCCAAACTCCACTATGGTGAAGACCAAAGAGCTGTCGAAGGACACCAGAAACAAAATTGTAGACCTGCACCAGACTGGGAAGACTGAATCTGCAATAGGCAAGCAGCTTGGTGTGAAGAAATCAACTGTGGGAGCAAGAATTAGAAAATGGAAGACATACAAGACCACTGATAATCTCCCGCGATCTGGGGCTCCACGCAAGATCTCACCCCGTGGGGTCAAAATGATCACAAGAACGGTGAGCAAAAATCCCAGAACCACACGGGGGGACCTAGTGCATGACCTGCAGAGAGCTGGGACCAACGTAACAAAGGCTACCATCAGTAACACACTACGCCGCCAGGGACTCAGATCCTGCAGTGCCAGACGTGTCCCCCCTGCCAGTACATGTCCGGGCCCGTCTGAAGTTTGCTAGAGAGCATTTGGATGATCCAGAAGAGGATTGGGAGAATGTCATATGGTCAGATGAAACCAAAGTAGAACTGTTTGGTAGAAACACAACTCGTCGTGTTTGGAGGCGAGAGAATGCTGAGTTGCATCCAAAGAACACCATACCTACTGTGAAGCATGGGGGTGGCAACATCATGCTTTGGGGCTGTTTCTCTGCAAAGGGACCAGGACGACTGATCCGTGTACAGGAAAGAATGAATGGGGCCATGTATCGTGAGATTTTGAGTGCAAACCTCCTTCCATCAGCAAGGGCATTGAAGATGAAACGTGGCTGGGTCTTTCAGCATGACAATGATCCCAAACACACCGCCCGGGCAACGAAGGAGTGGCTTCGTAAGAAGCATTTCAAGGTCCTGGAGTGGCCTAGCCAGTCTCCAGATCTCAACCCCATAGAAAACCTTTGGAGGGAGTTGAAAGTCCGTGTTGCCCAGCGACAGCCCCAAAACATCACTGCTCTAGAGGAGATCTGCATGGAGGAATGGGCCAACATACCAGCAACAGTGTGTGCCAACCTTGTGAAGACTTACAGAAAACGTTTGATCTCTGTCATTGCCAACAAAGGATATATAACAAAGTATTGAGATGAACTTTTGATATTGACCAAATACTTATTTTCCACCATAATGTGCAAATAAATTCTTTCCAAATCAGACAATGTGATTGTCTGCATTTGTTTTCTCATTTTGTCTCTCATAGTTGAGGTCTATGATGACAATTACAGGCCTCTCTCACCTTTTTAAGTGGGAGAACTTGCACAATTGGTGGCTGACTAAATACTTTTTTGCCCCACTGTATACAGTTTGACCTACTCCCATTTGCCCTTGTCAACCATATACAGGTAGTCCTTGACTTACAACAGTTCGTTTAGTGACCGTCCAAAGTTACAACGGTACCGGAAAAAGGGACTTACGACCTTTTCTCACACTTAAGACCGTTTCAGCGTCCCCGTGGCCGTGTGATTTACATTTGGATGCTTGGCAACTGGTTCGGATTTATGACGGTTGCAGTGTCCCGTGTGTGTGTGTCAGGTGTTCTCCTTTTGTGACCTCGTGACAAGCAAAGTCAATGGGGAATCAGGATTCCCTTCACAACCTGCGTGCGACTGATTTAACTGCAGTGATGCGCTTAAAAATTGCAGCAAGTCGTCAAATGGGAACAAAACTCACTTCACAAATTTGTCACTTGGCAACATAAATTATGGGCTCAATTGTGGTAAGTCGAGGACTTCCCGTATTCCAAATTATTGTCTGCAATAATTTGCAGAAGGAGCTGAACTTTCTTATAGCATTCTGGAGAACAGGAAGTTGTCTCAAACCGGTCTAATTATGTTCCCAGCTAACTCAACCCTGTGTTCTGCCACGGCACGCAGTCCCCACAGCCTCTGGGGATGACAAACAGGCAGCCTTTGATTTATGACCGGTTGCTTAGCCACCATTCAAAGTTACAATGGATCTACTTGGGGGCTACTTACGATCCGGATTCAAAGTTCTGACCGTTGGGCCTCTTCCCTGTGGCTACATGAACACAATTGAGGGCCACACTCATCTGGGCCACATTTACCTCCATTGGCAGTATCTGAGCTGTGGTCACGTAACCAAATTTTACAACGTTTTTGTCAAAAACCAACATTCCAGTTTTGGGCAAAACCACATCCATAGCGAGCCATTGGTTCACTAAATGACTGTGGCATTCGCTTAATGACTCCAGGGGTGCCTGCTTTATGACTAGGGCAGCTGCTTAATGATCACAGCAAAAGGCTGCAAAAAAGACAGTCATGACTTGCGACCGTGATGGGCAGGATCCATTGCACTCATAAGTCGAGGACTAATGTCTAATGAAGAGAAGGACGATGGGGGACATGATAGCAGGGTTCCAGTATCTCAGGGGCTGCCCCAAAGAAGAGGCAGTCAAGCTATTATCCAAGGCGCCTGAGGGCAGGACAAGAAGCAACGGATGGAAACTAATCAAGGAGAGAAGCAACCTAGAACTAAGGAGAAATTTTCTGGCAGTTAGAACAAT
The DNA here is from genome assembly GCA_023970755.1 of Azemiops feae. Classification (NCBI taxonomy): domain Eukaryota; kingdom Metazoa; phylum Chordata; class Lepidosauria; order Squamata; family Viperidae; genus Azemiops; species Azemiops feae. The sequence continues at coordinate 66,886 of JALGBA010003891.1, read as the reverse complement.
TAACCAGTGGAACGGCTTGCCACCAAAAGTTGTGGGTGCTCCATCACTGGAGGTTTTGAAGAAGAGATTGGACAGCCATTTTTTTGAAATGGTATAGGGCCTCCTGCTTGAGCAGGGGGTTGGACTAGAAGACCTCCAAGGTCCCTTCTAATTCTGATAGCAGCCTTCCAATATCTCAGGGGCTGCCCCAAAGAAGAGGGGGTCCACCTATTCTCCAAAGCACCTGAAGGCAGGACAAGAAGCAACGGATGGAAACTGATCAAGGAGAGAAGCAACCTGGAACTAAGGAGAAACTTCCCGACAGTTAGAACAATTAACCAGTGGAACAACCTGCCTCCAGAAGCGCTGAATGCTCCAACACTGGAAGTTTTTAAGAAGAGACTGGACAGCCATTTGTCCGAAATGGTATAGGGTTTCCTGCCTGAGCAGGGGGTTGGACTAGATGACCTCCAAGGTTCCTTCCAACTTTATATTATTATTGTTATTGTTATTGTTATTACCTGTCGATTTTCCTTTTGTGATGGAATGTCACCTGGATTCCCAAGACGGAGGGAAAACATTCCACTACACCTTTATTCCTCCACACCTGAACAATTAATTTCCCTTGTAACCTATCATTATAACTCCCGTAATTCCATAGTACTAAGTAATCCTTGACTTATGACCCCAAAACGTCTGTGGCTCAGCGAGACATTTGTTAAGCGAGTTTTGCCCCATTTTACGACCTTTCTTGCCACAGTTGTTAAGTGAATCACTGCACTTGTTAAATTAGTAACACGGGTCGTTAAATGAAATCTGGCTTCCCCATGGACTTTGCTTGTCAGAAGGTGGCAAAAAGGGATCGCACGACCCCGGGCTCCTGCAACCGTCATAAATAGGAGTCAGTTGCCCAGCGTCTGAATTTTGAGCCCGTGACCATGGGGAGGCTGCAACGGTTGTATGTGTGAAAAATGGTCGTAAGTCCCCTTTTTCAGTGCCACTGTAACTTCAAATAGCCACTAAACAAATAGTTGTAAGGTGAGGACTATCTATATGTGGCACTCAATGCTTAGGGACTTAAATCCATTGTTTTTTCGACATGATATTAAAGTGGTTTGTCAAATGCTTTTTTCAAAGATTTTTAATTTGTTTTACTTCCCAGTCTAGTGCTGTAATCCTGCACTTCTTCGGCAAGTCAATTCCAGTCAAATCATTACTTCAGTCTGAGACCAAGTTAAGAGACAATAGCCATTTCCATAATAATACTAAGCTTACGAGTGATAAAAATAACTTAAAAGACTAGGATTATTAACACACTACATCATATTAAAACACTACGATCTGTCTATAGGAAAATCATAATCTTGATAGGATTAACTAAAAAACGGGCTCTATGTAATTTATCTTTACATAAATATATATATTTTTTAAAGAAAAAAGATCTTCAGTTTATCCATGCCCGGTATCCTTGAGTATCTGTCTACAGGACTTAATTGTTGTCAGGCAGACTCTTGCAATATTTTATATAAGGAATTGTTCCTTATCTGAGAGAAGAAAAGCTAAGCTTTCATAGATTATAAAGCATCAAAAGAGAAAGTGTCTTGACTAAGCTGGTAATAGGGGCACTATAAAAATCACATGTTGTGATGATCTTGATGGCGTATCTGCTGTAGGAACAAGTTCTCTTACAGATGGAAACTTTAGTCCAGGGGTCCTCAACCTTGTCAACTTTCAGACTTGTGGACTTCAACTCCCAGAATTCCTCAGCCAGCTTTGTCAACTTTCAGACTTGTGGACTTCAACTCCCAGAATTCCTCAACCAGCTTTGTCAACTTTCAGACTTGTGGACTTCAACTCCCAGAATTCCTCAGCCAGCTTTGTCAACTTTCAGACTTGTGGACTTCAACTCCCAGAATTCCTCAGCCAGCTTTGTCAACTTTCAGACTTGTGGACTTCAACTCCAAATCCTATCCCATCCCATCCCCTCAGAACTTGTGGCTATCCCAACTGGGCCTTCATCAAATCCCAAAAAAAGACACAGCAGGAGCTCGTCCATAACAGACGTAGAAGACAACAATAAACAAAGCAACCTTGTCATTCCATTGGTTGCAGGAATATCTGAAAAGCTCAGGAGGATTTTCAACCCACACAACGTACATGCACACTTCAAACCCAAGAATACACTACGGCAGAAGCTGGCCCACCCCAAGGATATAACATCCAGACACAAACTGAGCAATGTGATGTATGGAATATAACATTATCAGTGCCACTAGACCTCTAGTAGACCGATGACGGTACCTAGTTTGGGTAAGGAAGCCTCTGCAAGGAAACAGCCAAGCTCAAACACACCAAGGAATCCCCTCATGATTCAGGGGTTCCGAGATCATGTCTGCCAGCTCCTTCAGTACCCTGGGATGTAATCCATCTGGTCCTGGTGATTTGAACATAGACATTAACAACATCTATAAACTATGCAAAAGAGACAATCAACAATAACAACATCTATAAACCATGCAAAAGAGACAATCAACATTAACAACACTATAGACTATGCAAAAGAGATAATCAACATTAACAACACCTATAGACCATGCAAGAGACAATCAACATTAACAACATCTATAGACCATGCAAAAGAGACAATCAACATTAACAACATCTGTAGACCATGCAAAAGACACAATCAACATTAACAACATTTGTAGACCATGCAAAAGACACAATCAACATTAACAACACCTATAGACTATAAGAAAGGCTGAGCGCCAAAGAATTGAGGCCTTTGAACTATGGTGCTGGAGAAGACTCCTGCGAGTCCCCTTGGACTGCAAGGCGATCAAACCGGTCAGTCCTAGAGGAGATCAACCCTGACTGCTCTTTAGAAGGCCAGATCCTGAAGTTGAAACTCAAGTACTTTGGCCACCTAATGAGAAGGAAGGACTCACTGGAGAAGAGCCTAATGCTGGGAAAGATGGAGGACAATAGAAGAAGGGGACGACAGAGAATGAGGTGGCTGGATGGAGTCACTGAAGCAGTAGGCGTGAGCTTCAATGGACTCCAGAAGATGGTAGAGGACAGGAAGGCCTGGAGGAACGTTGTCCATGGGGTCGCGATGGGTCGGACACGACTTCGCAACAACATAACTATGCAAAAGAGACAATCAATCAGCCCAAAAGACAAAAAGACTCAGCACCTCTCCATCAGTAATCAGCACTCAGATCACCATAGATTAACTCCAAGGTCAACTTCAGACCAACAATCAAGTAAGCAACACTGCCAAAGAGCCACTAGTAAACAGCCCAACCAAAGAATCCCTAAGACCGTCCCCACCCACCCAGACAGGCAAGACACCAGAATATAAACCAAGAGCAAACAGCACTCCTTACTAGCACTGATGATGTTACCTAGTTGGGTAATGAAATGTCTGCAAGAAAACCAGCAACCTCAGAGAGCACCAAGAATCCCACAGTTCTTCTCCTCTTCCTCCTCTCCACAAACCTCACTCCCTTCTAGCACTGATGAGGTTACCTAGTTGGGTAATGAAACGTCTGCAAGAAAACCAGCAACCTGAGAGAGCACCACAGACCCCTCATGTCAACCCTGAGCTACAAACATTCTCCTTCATTGGATTTGAACCCGTTTAGAGCAGATAGATGTTGTCTTACCATTTTCTTGCCTATTTGGACCTCTTCTATATCCTAAGCTGTTGCTTTTAATAGGTTGGCCCAGTGTTTCTCCACCTCGGCCCCTTTAAGAGGGGTGGACTTCAACTCCCAGCATTCCCCAGCCAGCATAGCTGGCTGGGGAATGCTGGGAGTTGAAGTCCACCCCTCTTAAAGGGGCCGAGGTTGAGAAACATTGCGTTGGGCTATTTTTTTCTTCTTTGGGGGGCGGTTCCCTCGCTTGCCCTCGGTCGCCACGGCAACGCCTCTCCTTCCGCCTTGCTCCGTCTCCCTGGCAACCCGCGAGCACCAACCCCGCCCCCCGCTCACAGGCCTCAAGCCCCTCACTCACAGAGCTCGCAGTAGCGCCGGCAGCCCCGGCCCAGGGAGTGGAGGTAGCGCTGCAGCACGTCGGTCAGGAGGTCGCAGGCGGAAAGCTGCACCGAGTCCCATCCCAGCGCCTGGCACACCTGCGCCACCGACACGCGCAGCAGCCACCGCGAGTAGCTCTCGGACATCTTCGCCTCACTGCGGGCCCGGGCCCGGCAAGGCCCAGAGCGTCGCCATGGCCCGAGCGGAAGCAAGAGCCCCCCTCACGCCGCTGCCGTTACTGCCGTTGCACTGGCCGCCATCTTGGAGTCACCTGGCGGCCTAGCAGGCCACGGCAGCCGAACGCGGAGCACATCGATCGCACGCATGCGCCGTGGCGATCGTGATCCATCGATAGCTCGGGCATCGATTCCTTGCTTTGCCTTGCTGCGGCTGAGTGGTTTGAACACGGGTTCCAAGAGGGTCGTGTGAATGAGCCGTGCTGGTTGTTATTTTTTTTTTTTTTGCGGCCCTTCTTTCTGGAGGACCCGTGTTTGGAGAGCCAGAATTATCTGAGTAGCCTTACCTAGATGTTTGGGGGCTAAGCTTTTTCAGGGAAGATGTCAGGGCACTTCTTGTCTGGAAACTTCCAACGACAGGTGGTCCTCGAGTCATTTAGTGACCGCTCGAAGTGACCAAGGCACTGAAAAAAGACTTATGACCATTTTTCACACTTTAGCAACCCCTTAGATAGAAGGTATGAAAAAGGATATAATGAGAACTAAAGAAATAAAGAACAAGAGGAAATAAAATAAATATCAGCTGCAACTGCAGTCTTCTATTTATTTTAGAAATAAAATAAATACAAGACCGAATCTGCAGCTGATATTTATTTTAATTGTGAACCACCTAGAATTAGCCTGGAGTCGAGTGGTGCCTAAATTGAATGAATGAATGAATGAATAATTTAGGGCAGGGGGAAATCATCCGGAAGTTTATGGTGCCTAAATTGAATGAATGAATAATTTAGGATGGGAAAATTCAGAGGTTTATATGTTCGGAGGTGTCTGTCTGTCTGTCTGTCTGTCTGTCTGTCTAATCTATCTATCTATCTATCTATCTAATCTATCTATCTATCTATCTATCTATCTATCTATCTATCTATCTATCTATCTATCTATCTATCTATCTATCTATCATCTATCTATCTATCTATCTATCTATCTATCTATCTATCTATCTATCTATCTATCTATCTATCTATCTATCTATCTATCTATCTATCTATCTATCTATCTATCTATCTATCTATCTATCTATCTATCTATCTATCTATCTATCTATCTATCTATCTATCTAGGAAGCGAATTTGGAATTACACTTTAACTAAAGTCAGCCAATGTGTGACTGCTGCAAAAATGAAACTCCATATTTGAAATCCTTATGAATCTTTGATTTGAGGTTTTGCTGATTCGATAGGTTTGGTGTCATAGAAATGGCTGGTATATATTATTATACAAAAATAAAAAATTTGAAGTTTCATTGCCTTATTCTACTGCACCAAAAGGAGTCAGAAGTCAATGCTTTTTTTTCTTTTTCCACCCTCTACCTACACTTTTCTCTCTTCCCCCTTTCCTCCCCTATTTTACCTTTATTTACCATTTTTCTTTATAGTTTTGTAGTTTATGCCTTGATAAAGTAATACACATTTTGAACCTGAAATCCTTAGTGATAGCTTTATATAACATCCATCCATTGAGAGACCCACTGTGAATTTGGGTCAAAAAAAGATATAGCCTTGGAAAAAATTGCTTTTACAAAAAGAATATCCCAAACTATTAGGTGAATAGAACATCTCCTGGTTGAGGAAATACTACACTATCAGTGCCTTTTAGCTTGTTAGAGACTTATCAGGAGAGGCAGAATCGCCTTTGATTCAGTGGCCATCGAATTACACGGATAAGAAGCTGTCACAGTTCAATCAATGCTGCTTAGCTTCCAGGATTTATCTGATTGGCCACTGTGTGACACACAATATTGACTAAATGGCTCTTGGCCAGATCCAGCCTCAAGATTCTTTTCTACTTTAGACTTAAAGCCTCCTCCGTGACACAACAGAGTGATTCTTTCTTTCCTTTCCTAGAATTTACCAGGGGCATTAAAAACGATCGGATTTAGATCCAAGATAGGTATCTACCGGGTTAGAGGCAGTTTGTCCTGGAGAAAATCTATCGCTGTGGTTGCTAGGAGTCGAAAATGACTTGATGACACGTAATCAATCTGTTGAAATTCCCAGGTTTGTCACAAGTTGAAAAGTAAATAAATTACTGTTTTGTTTTGTTTTTTTAGCAACGGTGACCATTTGTTGCTGCCTCGTATTTCTTTAATGAAAAGAAGGACCAGGAGTGACATGATAGCAGTGCTCCAATATTTGAGGGGCTGCCACAATGAAGAGGGGGTCCACCTACTCTCCAGAGCCTCTGAAAGCAGGACAAGAAGCAACGGATGGAAAATAATCAAGGAGAGAAGCAACCTAGAACTAAGGAGGAATTTCTCGAGTTAGAACAATTAATCAGTGGAACCTGCCTCCAGAAATTGTGAATGCTCCAACACTGGAAGTTTTTAAGAAGAAACTGGACAAAGAAATTTGTCTGAAATGGGTATAGGGTTTCCTGCTTGAGCAGGGGGTTGGACTAGAAGACCTCCAAGGTTCCTTCCAGCTCTATTACTCTGCTATTCTGTATACTGTAGTTCTGAACGGACATTTGAGTTGCCCACTTCAGTAGCTAAGATGAATGTTTGATTTTTAGGCACTTGCACAAGAGGTAAAACTCGGATTCTGGAAAAGATGTCTTGGCAATGGATCTTCAGGACTTGGGGTAGGGAGGTAAAGATTGAGAACTGTTCCCACAAAACAGCTTTCATTTTTTTTTTTTTACTTTTAGAAATCTTTTGACTAAAATAACAATTTATCCAGGTTTCCTTTCGATATGTATTTAACTGTTCTTATTTTTTTGTATTTTGCAACCTGCCCAGAGTCAATTTCACCCTTTTTATGCTGGTTTATGAACATAATAAAAGATTTAATTTGATTTGAGAGTTTACTAGCTCGGGCAGCTATAATAAATGTAAGCCTACACCTAAAAAAATAAACAAAACAATAAATCTCTCCCTTTCTATGCACTCTGAATTGTAATGAATTGGGGCAGAAAGTCAAGTTAGGTTTCTTGGGCAAAGGGCTTTATACCCTCTTAATACTAATCAACTGTTTTGGCTGAGGTTTGTTCTCCAGGCTTGTTTCCAATATAATTTCTGAACGTTTCGTTACCAAATTAGGTAACGTCATCAGCAGGATTTTGTTGTCCTATTCTTGGTAACGAAACGTTCCGAAATTATATTGAAACAAGCTTGGAGAACAAACCACAGCCAAAATCTAAAACCCGAGCTACAATATTTTCTATTATTTCAAAACTAATCAACTTGTTTTGGAAGTACCGATCAGTAACATGCAGATTATGGGATTATGTCACCGTTATAGTTTTAAATATCCAGTCTATTGTTTCAGTTTCCTTACCTTAGCTTTTTTTTTGGGGGGGGGGGGGAAGGGGAATATTATGCATAATGTTTAGTTAATGCTAGAAGTGGTTTGAGGGTGGGCTACTGAATACCTTAAGAAAAAAAAGGTCAAATGAGCTCGAGAGAGATTAAATAGCAACAGTATTGGCACTGCATGCCAGTCATCTCTTATACAATTTATAGACATAAAAAAAACAGCAGTAACAATCTTGAACAGTTTAAGAGGATCTACTCCTGTCTATGGAGATTCTCAGTCATCCAGGTCATGGTTGTCCCAAAGGTGCTTTTTCAAGAGGCAACTGGACTTTCTTATTTTTCTGTAAAGATGTTTCGCTTCTCATCCCAGAAGCTTCTTCAGCTCTGACTGGATGATGGGGAGTGGAAGGATTTATCCTCCTTAGAGACAGCTGGTCATTTGCCTTCTTTTAGAGCGTCGTTGAGGCCACCTGGATGTTTACCTCAGGGTCACCGGAGTGGTGCAAATGGGTGTGGAGCCTTCTTGGCTGCATAGAGCAGAAAAACATCCTGGGGACACATATAAACTTCCAAGTGGCCTCAACGACTCTCCAAAAGAAGGCAAATGACCAGCTGTCTGCAAGGAGGATAAATCCTTCCATTTTCCCCCACCATCCAGTCAGAGCTGAAGAAGCTTCTTGGAGGAGAAGCGAAACATCTTCAAAGAAAAACAAGAAAGTCCAGTCGCCTCTTGAAAAAAGCACCTTTGGGGATCTACTACTGTGTCTTCAAAAAACAGTTTTAATTTGTGATTTTTTAAAAAAATACGTAAAAAGGGGCAAGAACTGCACTCCATTCTCATATCAGCTATCAGTGCTAGGGAGCAACTGCCTTTTTGGGGTCCTGGATGCTCTCTGAGCTTGGTGGTTTTCTTGAAGATGTCTCATTACCCAACTAGGTAACGTCATCAATGATTTTTGGGTCCGCGATTCAATGTTCTTTGTTAGCAGGCCAGTTAAAAAAAAGCTTGTCCCATTTTAAAGGATGCCCACATTGGAACAAGCCACTTAAAATCTCTACAAGATTGACAGAGAAAGAAAATTTTGAGTACAGATCCTCTTCAAATTGGGTATGTCTAGTAAGTTTAATGAAGAGAAGGACGAGGGGGGACATGATAGCAGTGTTCCAATATCTCAGGGGCTGCCACAAAGAAGAGGGAGTCAAGCTATTCTCCAAGGTGCCTGAAGGCAGGACAAGAAGCAACGGATGGAAACTAATCAAGGAGAGAAGCAACCTAGAACTAAGGAGAAATTTCCTGACAGCAGGAACAATTAATCAGTGGAACAACTTGCCTCCAGACATTGTGATTGCTCCAACACTGGAAGTTTTTAAGAAGAGACTGGACAGCCATTTGTCTGAAATGGTATAGGGTTTCCTGCCTGAGCAGGGGGTTGGACTAGATGACCTCCAAGGTCCCTTCCAACTTTATTATTATTATTATTATTAAATTAAAACCATTCATTTAGTGACTTTTCAGAGTTACAACAGCACTGAAAAAAAAAAGGGACTTACGACCACTTTTAACAACTGTCTTCCTTAGCAGTGGAAATGTCAGGCTCAATCGTGGCCGTAAGTTGAGGACTCCCTGTATCTAACTGCGCAAACTGCAGCACTGCGAACATCCTGTTATGAAGCTGTCCCTGTTCATCACCTTTCGCGCCCAGTTTTCCTGACAATCACATAACCGAGGAAACTTTCATGTAGGACTTTATTTGCAATACAAATTTCAAACAGACGGGGATTCTGCCTGAGAATTCTTCACAGAACGACAGATTAATAATCTTCTCCCTCGTGAAAGGAACTGCTCGCTGGAAGACTCTCCTTTATCTATAAACAGAAACGATGCGTTAAAAAGAGCTTGAACTCAAATTCATAACTTAATTGAATGTTTCATTTACCGATTCTCCAGTTCTGTCAAACGGTGAACCGCTTCTACATTCCTCCTTCCCCCCTCCCCACTTGCTGTCTTGGCCTCAGCCTCTAAAAAAACTCTTTGTAGAGGATTTGTTAATTAAATAGTTAAAACTGAGCTGGGTGCTCCTGTCGTAACAACCGGGTGTGATTTAATTCCGTAAGACAGATCCTTTTTGAGTTCACACTGCGTTATCTGGCAGTTCCCAGTAGGGATTTTTAACTGCTCATTTTTGAAGGGCAATAGCTTCACAAAAGGATCTCAAATAATACTTTAAAATTGCAGCACATTATAACGCAGGCGGAAACATTACAGATAATAAACACTATCTTAGAAGAAATATTCTCCCTTGTGAGGCTAGGTGAGATGCTTTTTCTAAGGTGGTCTGTTGAAACCAATGCCGCAATCAGTAACGGATTGAAATGGAATTAAGGCAAACTTCTAAGGCAGGGGTCCTCAACCTTGGCCACTTTAAGACTTGTGGACTTCAACTCCCAGCTTTGCTGGCTGAGGAATTCTGGGAGTTGAAGTCCACAAGTCTTAAAAGTGGCCAAGTTTGAAGACCCCTGTTCTAAGGCAATATTTCTCAAACTTGGCAACTTTAAGATACATGGACTTCAATTTCCCATGTTGGCTAGAGAATTCTAGGAGTTGGAAGTCCACACGTCTTTAAATTGCAAAGTCTGAGAAACACTGCTCTAATCCAAACAAGAGGAAAAACTCTCACTCACTCCTGCTCATGTTTGTGCATTGGGTGGCTGCTTTAAGTGGAATTCATGAAAATTAGTACAAGCTTACAAACTTAAGTTTTTGAGAGCCAGTTTGGTGTAGCGGTTAAGGTGCTGGCTTAGAAAACCAGGAGATGATCCCGCCTTAGGCATGAAAAACTGGCTGGGTGATTCTGAGCCAATCATCAGGAGACTGTGAGTTCTAGTCCCACTTTAAGCCTGAAAGCCAACTGGGTGACTTTGGGCCAGTTACTTTTCTCTCAGCCCAACCCACCTCACAGGGTTGTTGTTGGGAGGAAAAGAAGCATTGTGTATGTTTGCTACCTCACGTTACTTATAAAATAAAAAGGTGGGATAAAAATTGGATGGATGGAGACAGACAACAGACATGATAGACATAGATAGATAGATAGATAGATAGATAGATAGATAGATAGATAGATAGATAGATAGATAGATAGATAGACAGATAGACAGACAGACAGACAGACAGACAGACAGACAGACAGACAGACAGACAGACAGATAATGATAGCTAGCTAGCTAGCTAAATAGATAGATGATAGATAGGATAATGATAGATGATAGTTAATGATAGATAATGATAGATGATAGATAGTAATAGATAGATAATAATAATAATAAAGTTGGAAGGGACCTTGGAGGTCATCAAGTCCAACCCCCTGCTCAGGCAGGTAACCCTATACCATTTCGGACAAATGGCTGTCCAGTTTCTTGATAGATAGATAGATAGATAGATAGATAGATAGATAGATAGATAGATAGATAGATAGATAGATAGATAGATAGATAGATAGATAGATAGATAGATAGATAGATAGATAGAGATAGATAGATAGATTAGATAAATAGATAGATAGATAGATAGATGATAGATAGATAGATAGACAGATAGATAGACAGATAGATAGACAGATAGACAGACAGATAGACAGACAGACAGACAGACAGACAGACAGACAGACAGGCATGCATGACAGACAGATGATATAGTCAGATGATAGACCTCAATGTGGAATGTCTTTTACTACATTTAGTTGGTTTCTCAGCTACAGTTTCTGTTATCAAAACAGTTGATCTGCAATGGTTTACTTTCAATTAACCTCTGATCTGGATGACAGCCATGCTGCTTTTGAAGAAGACCCATGTTTCAACTGAGAGATTGCCAATGCCAGTTATATCTTCGGCATTGCTGGTCTACTCCCCCAGTATCCACCAATAAGAAGCATAGTTTCACAGTATTTTAATACACCGACATCCATAATAATGAAAATACCCCAGCTCATCAACATCCATCTTGCATATATATATTACAGGCATGGAATTGATTTTTTAGTAAAAAATGCTGGCAGCCGTGATTTGTGCAATTGTCAATCATTTGCAAGCGAGCATCTGAACCAAAGCAGAAAGCCAGCTAAACATTTCCCACCCCTATTAAAAGATATTTCCATGGTCTACTGTTTTTTTTTTTTGCTTGGCTTATAATTTACGATCCCGTTTTACCTGCTGATTCTGGATGAAATTCACTTTCGGATTAGCCCTTAGTGCCTGATTTTGGAGTTGTTTTAAAAAAACACAAAAAAACATGCAGTGAAGCATCAAGCAATGCAGATTAAGGCAGAGAAATCGCTGCGAACACACAAGGTAGAATCAACATGCGTTAATGAACTGTGCCGGTTTAAAATTAAATTGTAACCTCAAACAAGGTAATGAGACGGGCCAATTAGCGGGTGGATTAAAAAAAAGGCAATCATTTCCCATTCTATGCCGCATTAGATTCCTTCCTCCTCCCACCCTCCATTTAACGGTATTACGGCAGACAAATGTTAAGAATCAGTTTTCGCCTCCTTTGAACGGCTCTGTAAAAAAATAATTAGGCCGAATCTGAGCTTTGCGGGAAACCACGTGGGATCTCTGTGGCAGAAGATTGGATGGCAGCTGCTGCTGACCTGGCTATCAATGGGGATTAGTAACCGTGTGTCAACTGAAAACTCCCCGCAAATTGTCCCCAAAACACGTGACTTCTAGGGAGAGTTCACCCTGTCTTCCATTGCAGTTTGCTGAAACCTTTTCGACGTTTAAGACCTCCCTCTAAGAAGGCACCTGGACCCCTCGTGGTGGCGGGTCAGACCCACTATGAAGTAAAGCGTATTCTTGATTCTAGAATTTTTAAAGGGAAATTGCAGTACTTAGTACAATGGAAAGGGATATTCGCTGTCTGAAACCACTCGGGTGAAGTCCAGCGATGTGAAAGCTGACAGACTCATTAAAAGGTTCTATAGGAAACACCCCAATAAACCGAGAGGCAATCCCTAACATGTGCTTTTGTTTACATCACAGGATCTGTCCTTTTTGTAAAGGGGGGGGCGGATGTCAACGCTGCTAACATCGGATGTTTTTGCTTTGACAACAGTAGAAATGCAACCATTTTCTTTTTATGTTTTACTTTTAGAGTTAAATGATGCTGGCGGGGGGGGGGGAGGAATGTGCATGAGAGTTTAGACAGACATAACAATACTGGACCTGGTGTGAGAACCAAGGTTATTGAAATAAGAGACGATAAGAATTGGCGGGCTGGAGAACTGGAGGGAAAGCCTGCATTTCAAACTAATTGGAGAATATGATTTATGACTGTTAATTGGAGGAGGGAATTGTGCTTTGATACCATGTGCTCAGAGGAGGGGAATTTAGTTTTTGGCTTTGACTGTGTTAGTGCCGATGCTATGCTTCTCAAATAAAAGATTCTTTGAGGTAAACAATGCCTCGAAGTTCTTTGAAGAGTCTCATCTGTCGGAACCATGACACCGTGGTTAAAAGGAAGTTTCCTTTTGTGGAGGCAGAACTCCGCTGAATGCTGAAACAACAGTGAGTGAAATTACGGCTTTTAGGCCCGGAAAGTGGGTTTTACAAAAAGGCCATCCTCAGCATCTGATTAACCTAAAGCAGGTAATCCTCGACTTAGTGACCGCAATGGAGCCCAACATTTCTTTTGTTAAGTGAGACATTTGTTAAAAGTGAGTTTTGCCCCATTTGACAACTTTTATTGCCGGCGTTGTTAAAGAACGTTGTGCAAGAACACCACCAAGCTTAGAAAGCATCAAGGACCCCACAAAAATAAATAACCACAACTTCAGGGAGACATCGGTCAATACTTACAGAGCTGCAGCACCAGAGATGATCTCAATCAGTTCCTTGGTGATGACAGCTTGACGAGTGCGATTGAATCGCAGGGTCAGCTTGTCAATCATCTCAGCTTTAAAAGGGAGGGGGGGGAAACAAAAAGGGAGGGTGGGAGACCATTATTTCATATATCACATATAAGGCATGAAAGCTGGCTGGATGACTTTGAGCCAATCACCAGATGACTGTGAGTTCTATTCCCGCTTTAGGCACGAAAGCCAGCTGGATGACTTTGGGCCAGTCCCTCTTTCTCAGCCCAACCCACCTCACAGGGTTGGTGTTGGGGAAAAACAGGAGGAATTATATATGTTCACTGCCTTGAGCTGCTTATCCAAGTAATAAAGGTGGGATTTTTTTTGTAAAAAAAAACTAATTAAAAAGAGGTCTTTCCTTTACCTAAAGTAGTGTTTCCCTAGCCAGCCTGCTTGCTGTTGCTGAGATTGGGGAGCTCTAAGCCAGGGGTCTTCAAACTTGGCCCTTTTATGACTTATGGACTTCAACTCCCAGAATTCCTCAGCGAGCGTGCCTGGCTGAGGAATTCTGGGAGGTGAAGTCCATCAGTCATAAAAGGGCCAAGTTTGAAGACCCCTGCTCTAAGCTAAATCATCTCTTTGGAATATTTTGTCTTTTCTTAATGCTTTATCGCTCATAATATTTAAATCTGGGTTTTTTTTTAACCCGATTGCTTTTAAGATATTTATCATTTTTATGCAAGCCTCCCAGAAACTATCTAAGAGTCAACCCATCGATCAAAAGTTTTGAGCTTGCATTAACTGACCATTGGAAGCACCTTCTATATTTAAGAAGAGCCGTGGTGGCCTAGTGGTTAGAACGCGGTATTGCAGGCTAACTCTGCCCACTGCCAGCAGTTCGATCCCGACCGGCTCAAGGTTGACTCAGCCTTCCATCCTTCCGAGGTCGGTAAAATGAGGACCCAGAATTCCACTTACAGGCATTTTTACTGGCATTATCCATAGCGGTCATCCGAGCGCTCTGCTCACTCGTAGTAGACTCCTTCATGGAGTAGAAGATGATGTTAGCCAATACAAACTCCTGGTAGTTTCTCAGGACATCCGCATCGATGTCATCGTAGATGCTAATGCTTTCTGTAAAGACCACAAGAGTTGCTACAGCTTGTTCCTTACAGCCTTGAATGTATATTAGGTAGGACAGAGGGATACAGCACCATCCATCTGCATGCATTTAAATAAGTTCAGATTACTGGGCAATTCAATACATAGGAAAGTGACTTCTGCATTCATTAAAGATCTAATGGAGATCTTCCAATATCTCAGGAGCTGCCACAAAGAAGAGGGAGTGAAGCTATTTTCCAAAGCGCCAGAAGGCAGGACGAGAAGCAACAGATGGAAACTAATCAAGGAGAGAAGCAACCTAGAACTAAGGAGGAATTTCCTGACAGTGAGAACAATTAATCAGTGGAACAACCTGCCTCCAGAAGCTGTGAATGCTCCAACACAGGAAGTTTTTAAGAAGAGACTGGACAGCCATTTGTCTCAAATGGTATAGGGTTTCCTGCCTGAGCAGGGGGTTGGACTAGAAGACCTCCAAGGTCCCCTCCAACTCTGTTATTCTGCTATAGATTAGAGCAGGGGTCTTCAAACTTGGCCCTTTTATGACTTGTGGACTTCAATTTCCAGAATTCCTCAGCCAGCGGAGGAATTAATTTTTTTATTTTTTATTTCAAAAGCTGATCAGTAAATAAAGAAGACACAGGTATTCCTCAACTTATGACCGTAATGGAGCCTGTCGTGACAATCATAAAGCAGGTCACCACATGACTGACCTAATTTTACAACATTTTTTTTGCGGCGGTCACTGTCAAGTGATCTCGCTTAATGATCACCGTGATTTGCTTAACAGCCGTGGTAAAAAAGGTCGCAGCACGGGGTGTGATCACGTGCTGCCTCACTTAATGACACACCACTTTAACGATTAATTTTCCAGTCCCAGTTGTGTTCGTAAGTTGAGGCCTGTCTGGAATGGGTGAGGCAGATTTTACCTCACACAAAAGCTGCAGTAGGACAGTGTTGGTGTAAGGCAGGGGTAGGCAACCTTGGCTCTTTTATGACTCGTGGACTTCAACTCCCAGAATTCCTGAGCCAGCCACGCTGAGGGGAAAGGGAGGTTTCCAAGCTGAGCCAGGCTCAGGAATTCTGGGAGTTGAAGTCCACGAGTCATAAAAAAGCCAAGGTTACCTACCCCTGGTCTAAGGGAAAACGCTATTTTTTAAACGCTAGCTCATGTAATAAGAATCAAACAGAATAATAGAGTTGGAAGGGACCTTGGAGGTCTTCTAGTCCAACCCCCTGCTTAGGCAGGAAACCCTACGCCATTTCAGACAAATGGTATTCCAATCTCTTGATAAAAACTTCCAGTGTTGGAGCATTCACAACTTCTGGTGGCAAGCCTTTCCACTGGTTAATTGTTCTGTCAGGAAATTTCTCTCTTTGATTAGTTTCCATCCGTTGCTTCTTGTCCCGCCTTCAGGTGCTTTGGAGAATAGCTTGACTCCCCTCTTCTTTGTGGCAGCCCCTGAGATACCGGAAGACTGCTCTCATGTCACCCCTAGTAACTTTAGATTATTTCATTTTGTTGGCTGAGGACAAGATAAGGGACACAACGTTGTGTAATGAAGGGGAGAAGGCTGGGATCGTCACATCGGCTTCCTCCTTTGGTGTATAGTCTTTTGTGAAGGCTCTTCTCTGGAAAGTGGACTCATGCACCGTTTGAAAGAGAGAGGGAGGGAGGGAGGGAAGACTGGACACGGCTACTCACTGGCCGTTTTCAACTCCTGGACTTACCAGCCCCAGAAACTGTCTCAAGAGAATAGATTGGCTTCTCATCAGTCTTATAGGAAATGACAGACCTGAAGGGGGAAAAAAAAAGAAAATTAATTTGAACCATACTGCCTTATCTGTTCCAGCTTCAGGTAGAAGAATATGTACGTATTTCATTAAAAGAATATGCCGATGTTCCATTCTCAATTTTAAGACTGTCTTTTCTTTTATTCTGAAAAAAATAAAAATATCAGAACCTATTGATTAGCAAAAACTAGCAATAAGTTCTAGCAGGAAATGATTTCCTTCAGCCAGTTGTTCCTTTTGTTTGGATTCCGTAGAACTGTTTAGTCTTAGGAGTCCTTGGTGTTCTCTGAGCTGGGTTGGGTTCATGACCCAAACTAGGTTAACATCAGTGCTAGCAAAGTACTGATGATGTTAACTAGTTTGGTAATGAAACATCTGGGGGAAAAAATCCACCCAGCTCAGAGAGCACCAAGGACCTATCATTTTAACCCTGAGCTACAAACATTCTCTCCTTTATTGGTGTTTACTCTTAATTAAAGTAAGTCAGATCAAGGAGTTATTCTGCCTGGAAAACTCCCTCCCTAGATTTCAGAAGAAGGGGTTTAATTCTTGCCTGAACCGATTGTAGATGACGGAGCCTTCATCAAACTCGTATCCAGAATTCAGCAGCTCCAGAGCAATGACCGATGCGTCTCCAAAAGTGGGAGGCTTCCTTCCAACTTCTTTAAAGTTCAAGAGAAAGTTCTTTCCGTGCGTCCTAAAATTAAGAGTAAGGTTGTTATGCGACAAGTTCCAAGTTACATCAGTCTAAATCCAGGCTCTAAGAAACACCCAGAAATTTCAGTTGATCTCTGATGCAACAACTAGACCAAGGGTCTTCAAACTTGGCCCTTTTATGACTTGTGGACTTTCAACTCACGCTGGCTGAGGAATTCTGGGAGTTGAAGTCCACAAGTCATAAAAGGGTCAGTTCCCTCACGCTGGCTGAGGAATTCTGGGAGTTGAAGTCCACAAGTCATAAAAGGGTCAGTTCCCTCACGCTGGCTGAGGAATTCTGGGAGTTGAAGTCCACAAGTCATAAAAGGGTCAGTTCCCTCACGCTGGCTGAGGAATTCTGGGAGTTGAAGTCCACAAGTCATAAAAGGGCCAAGTTTGAAGACCCCTGATATAGATAGTCCTTGACATAAAAGACTCTAACGGAGCTTGCGCATTATGGTTGAATGTGACAACAGGTTAGCCGCGTAGCCAACCCAATTCTATGACCTTTTCTTACGTCAGTTGTTAAGCTAATCACCACACTTAAGCCAATCTGCAGTTGTGATGCGAACAACACAGTCATTAAGCAACGCAATGGTTTGCCGTGGGCCTGGTTTGTGCCAGTTTTCAGCAAAACACAGTCAGAATGCTACAGCTGTGAGTGTGAAACACGGCCACAGGCCGCTTTTCTCAGTGCCGTTGTAACTTCAAATGGTCACTAAACGAATGGTTGTTAAGTCAAATTGTACTTCAAATTGTTGAGCTCCCAGAAGAGCAGGTTACCTTTGAAGGATGCCTCTGAGCTTGTCGCCAATCCCAACCACCATGACTTCTTTCCCCGAACCCGTGAGGTTGGAGAACTGACTCTTGATCTCTTTGGCCACGGAGGTGTGGATGGCCCCACACAAGCCACGATCAGAAGACACTCCGATAAGGAGATGCTTTTTCTTGTCCTCAGGGGGTTTGATGTCTACTTTCTCGTAGAGAGCTGCAAAAAAAAAAAAGAGAGAGAGAGAGAGAGAGATGTGGCCCCCAACAATGAGTAACTATCAAAAGACCCAGGGATCAAAACCATGAAAGCCGGCTGGGTGGCTTTGGGCCAATCACGAGGGGACTCTGAGTTCTAATCCTGCCTTGGACACAAAAGGCAGCTGGGTGACTTTGGGCCAGTCATTCTCTCTCAGCCCAACCCACCTCACAGGGTGGCTTTTGTGGGGAAAACAGGAGGAGGAAAGCGTGTTGGATGTTTTCCACCTTATTTGAAAAAACAAAACAAAAAAGACAGGAAATAAATAAGGGACAGTACAGGAAAGAGTTCTAGTCCCTCCTTAGCCATGAAAGCTGGCTAGGTGACTTTGGGACAATCGTCAGGAGATTGTATGTTCTAGGTCCCACTTTAGGCCTGAAAGCTGACTGGGTTAACAATAAAGGGGAGAAAAAGAAAGAAAGAAAGAAAGAAAGAAAGAAAGAAAGAAAGAAAGAAAGAAAGAAAGAAAGAAAGAAAGAAAGGAAGAAAGAAAGAAAGGAAGAAAGGAAGGAAGGAAGGAAGGAAGGAAGGAAGGAAGGAAGGAAGGAAGGAAGGAAGGAAGGAAGGAAGGAAGGAAGGATACTTATGCCAAGTAGGGAGGTTTACTGCCAATACTGTTTGTGTCACACATTGCACAAATTTCTCTTTGAAATATCCAGAACAATGACAGTTTTCCAGATTATTGTAAAACCTTTTTTTCATGGGCCATGAAGGGAAAAAAGTGTCTTTTGCTCCCAAATATCCCTTTACTCCAAACAGACATTATTTGCAGCAAAAGGATGCCATTTCTATCTATTTATGTAATTCACAGCTCATTATATAATAGCCTAGTTGAGGAGCACGATGGCTAACATGGTTAGGGCAGTGGCTTGACAATCAACAAGCCCGCATTCGAGATTCGAGTGCTACTGTGTGGCAGGGCGACTGCGGGCGATTGTGAGTAGAGAGATGAATACCACTTCGGTGGGCAATTTAACAGGGATATGAAAGGAGCCCACAACCGGGAGTCCCCTGGGCACCGGTGATGTCCTTGGCTAATCCTTCAACCCGGAAGCACTTTGGTGCTTCCGACACGCGAGCGAGCGATAACCTAGTTACCTCAAGACACCAAGATTGTAAAACAATACAAATGACTTCAATGTAATTTAACAGTAATTTAACTTCCGATTTGACAGAATTGCTGTTTATTTCAGGAGGATGAAATTTGCCCCTTTGCAAACAAGTTCTGCTCAATCAGGATCTGTTAAATCAGGCTTTTGCTATATTGATAAGGTTGCTAAAATCAGCTCATTCTAAAGTTCCAGGCCAGAGAACTACTAGGAAAACCATTTCACTCTTTAAGAAATAGTAAACGTTGTCAGGCACAATGGAGAAAAATCCCTTACCCAACGCCCCCACGCCGTAAACTCTGGCAGGCTTTAATTCTCTCTCCGCCTTGGAATATTTTGCAGCAGCAACCATCTTCATGGATTTAGTGATTTTCTGGATATTCTTGATAGACTTCAAGCGTCGGGTAACTGAATGGATTAGAGTATGAACTGAGGTAGGATTTGAAGTAGACAAAGAAAATGGCAGAATAAAACCAAAGTACTATGTTTTATATACCGCTATATGTAGAGTACTAGATTCTTAAATGGAACTGTAAAAAGAAGATGCAGTCATGATTTCAGACTGTTTAGGCCAGGGGTCTTC
This sequence comes from Azemiops feae, assembly GCA_023970755.1. NCBI lineage: Eukaryota > Metazoa > Chordata > Lepidosauria > Squamata > Viperidae > Azemiops > Azemiops feae. Next base: position 47,201 of record JALGBA010003891.1, on the reverse strand, counting down.
AAACTTGGCCCTTTTATGACTTGTGGACTTCAACTCCCAGAATTCCTCAGCCAGGCACGCGTGCCTGGCTGAGGAATTCTGGGAGTTGAAGTCCACAAGTCATAAAAGGGCCAAGTTTGAAGACCCCTGGTTTAGGCTACCATCTCAGACAAATAAATACAACATAAAACACTTACTATCTTTCAGAGTCGCCATGTTCCTAACTTGGATCCTGAAAAAAATAAACACATATTTGCAATATTTCATAAATCGAATGTGCCTCCTTCGGTTGCTAGATTAACAAATATATAGAACAGCTGCAATAGAGACCATCCATTTTCTAAAGAATGCTTACTTGGATATATAATGCTTGCAACTGAACTCAGGCTCACTTTTCAATAAGTGCACTAAAATTCAAGATACAAACCTGACAATCCAAAGCTACAAAATAAAAAGGGAAAACATGCTTTTTGCGATCCTCTCCTAAATATTCCATCAGAAGAGATCAAGTTGTGCGCTTTTCCTTAAAATTGATTTTTTCTTAAATACCATTTTTTTTTTAAAAAAATTGGAAAATGCCACCCACTTGAGGCCACCTTAACCACCCAGAAAACCATCAAGTGTGGCTGGCAGTCATTTAAAAATCTCCAGGTTTTGCACTATGCAATACAGTACAGCAGTTTGATCAAAAAATAAAAGGGATGAAAGCTCTCTACATAACAACAGGGTGTTTTTTAAGTTACTTCCCATGCCTGCACCAAGAATAATAAAGCATTTGGGAATATGGCTAAAAGGAAAAAAATATGTCCTCTCTCTTTTGTTGAAGTTTTCAGAAACAAAGTGTTCTTGCATTTAAATTAGATTTGAGTATAAAGAATATGCTGGCTTCATCCCACAAGAGAAATGAACGCTCTGGTTCCAGAAGGGATTCAATTTTTTGCTGACAGAATTGAATCATAAACAGGTTTAGGGGCCAGGTTCGTGGTTTTTTTCATTGCCTTCTGATTTTTACTGTCAGCTGCCCAGAGTTGTGTTCTAAAGATGGACAACTCTTTCAAATAAAATAATTCAACTGGGGGGGGGGGGGGGGGGAGAAGAAATGAAAGTGCTTGGAGGGGGGTTTAATGTGTCGGTTTGCAGAAACTGCCTAGGTTCCCACAAACGCATCTCCAGAAACTCTGCAAGAAATGCAATTCAATCTATTTTCCAGGCAGGCCACATAACAATCTCTGCACTTCAGCCACAGGCAGGCAGTATTATTTTATTCGTCGAATAAAAAAAACAAAACTGAACAAGCAAAAAAGGAAATTAAAACATGACAGGGGCGATGGGCATGTTAGGGCACTTACGTAACCTCCCCTCCCTTTAGGGACCTCTTAAACACGGAGTGTGATTAGAATTAAAAGTTAGAAATTAAAACTTTGTGAAAGTCAATGGCTGAGACAACTGAATCAGGTAAGATCAGATTCCCAGTGAATGCAAAATAATAATAATAATAATAATAATAATAATAATAATAATAAAAATCAGATTCCCAGTGAATGCAAAATAATAATAATAACAACATAATCCCCACCCAAGTAACTTTTATAACTGAGCCTTAGGTAGGAGGGCACAGATTACCCTAGAGTTCCCATGCTGCTGGACTCCAGCACCCATCAGCCACTGTCCCCAAGGGCCAGGGGTGGCGTGACTTGAGCCACATGGGAAAGAAATCCCAGGGAAACTCAAGGCAGCTTTCCACGCCTGCCAGTCTGACTGCACCCCCAAGACTTGTCTGTAATGGCATAGGGTCTCCTGCCTAAGCAGGGGGTTGGACTAGATGACCTCCAAGGTCCCTTCCAGCTCTATTCTGACTTAGGGAAGCGAGAGCGCCTCTGAGCACGTGCAGAAACCCGCCCGGCACCCCTTCCCCCGAAGTACCACCGCGGCTGGACGTGGGCAGCGACAATAACAGCAGCAGCGCCGCCGCCGATCAGGCTCCTTCCCGCCGCTTCGTCCCGCTGCCCGCCGCCGGCTGCAGCCGCTGCTGAAGGTCAGGGTGCCCGCACCGCGCATGCGTCGCGCTTCCTCTCCTGAACCGGGTGCAGGAAGTGAGAGGAATAGCAGTAACGACTTCCGGGTGGAGCGCCCTCATTCTCTCTCTCATCCTCTTATTCCTCTCTATGATTTCTCGGACACTGAGCTGGCCGGCTAGAGCGGGCGGTCCTCCAAAGAGAACTGACGCCACGAAGCTGACATGCTAGAGCGACCTCTCACTTGGATGATGTGTAGACATAATAAAAGAATAAATAGTTTAAATTATTAATTGAGATTTCAACGTCCGGGACAGACTTTACAGCATCGCACTATAACCTCCGTGATTCCCGGTCCCGGCGGGGGGGGGGGATTCACCAGGAGAGCTATAGAAGAGCGAAAATCTTCCTCAAGTCAATGAGGAAGCTTTCCTGTTACATCACTTCCGTTTCCGGTCAGCCCTTCCGCCTCCGCCGCCGAGAGTCCGGAAGTGAGGGTCGCAGTCGCCGGGTGCTTGGTCGCGCCGCTGCTTCGCATCCCTCGTCATGGGGAAGACCGACTTCCTGAGCCCCAAGGCCATCGCCAACCGCATCAAGTCGAAGGGGCTGCAGAAGCTGCGCTGGTATTGCCAGATGTGCCAGAAGCAGTGCCGGGACGAGGTAAAGGGAGAGCCTCCAGGGGCAGGGGCAGTATATCTGGGCGCACGGAAAGAAGCCCTAGCCTCGGGTGTCCTTTTCCGTCCTCAGCCACGAATCTCTCGCGGATTTAGGTTGACTCTTCCCATGTCTTATGGTGATTTTGTTCCACCATGAAGGTAGAGTAGAGTAGAGGATAGGAAATAGAATAGAATAGAATAGAATAGAATAGAATAGAATAGAATAGGGAATAGAGAATAGAATAGAATAGAATAGAATAGAATAGAACAGAAGTCTTCAAACTTGGCCCCTTTATGACTTGTGGACTTCAACTCCCAGAATTCCTCAGCCAGGCACGCTGGCTGAGGAATTCTGGGAGTTGAAGTCCACAAGTCATAAAAGGCCAAGTTTGAAGACCCCTGGAATAGAGGATAAGGAATAGAATAGGATATAATAGGATAAGAGAATAGAATAGGATATAGAATAGAATAGAATAGAATAGAATAGAATAGAATAGAATAGAATAGAATAGAATAGAAGGTAAGGAATGGGAGAATAATAGAATATAGGATAAGAGATAGGACAGAATAGGAGAATAGAATATAGGATAGGATAGAATAATAGAATAGAATAGGGAATGGAATATAATAATACAACACAACTGGAAGGGATCTTGGAGGTCTTCTAGTCCAACCCTCTGCTCACGGAAGAGACCCTGTACCATTTCAGACAAGTGGCTGTCCAAGCTCTTCTTAAAATCTTCCACTGATGAAACAGTTTTGGTTTTCCAGGTTTCATCATTGTGGTTCTTCAACTGAGTCTTGGGCAATATATAATATGAAGACTTTTTGCGTTCTCAGCCAGCCTTCTGTGAGATTGGGGTCCTTTTCATTAGTCTCCTATTAAACCACCTTTTTTCAAACTTGGCCACTTTGTAAGATGAGTGGACTTCAGTACCCAGAGTTGCTGTCTCGGAAATTCTGGGAGTTGGAAGTCCACTCATTTTAAAGTGGTCAAGTTTGAAAAAAAGACCCTGTTAGACCAAAGACTACCCATCAGTTTAAGACTGATGATAATAAATCAACCCATGAAAGGGCATCAGACACTTATACCTGAATTCTTTCATTTTCTGGGATTGTACAATGCAGTGGCCAGTAAGCCCAGCTTCATGGTGTGACTTTGTACCATATTCTGGGACACAAAACACTTAATTTGGTTTATTGGCTGAATAGTGGTGTTAGATCTTTAGCCGACAAAGCTAAATATGGTATGCGAACACGGACAAATGGCTGGATTGAACTTAAGTCAGGCTGGCTTATTTAATTATTTAGCCTAGTTGACTTCAGAAAGCAACCAAATCTAATATCTGGACATTATTAAAGGTTGCCACTTCTAGGATTGCTGCCACTTTGGGGGGTAAATAACTTGTTCTTTTGGTAGCTTCTCATCAGCTGAACAAGGGAACTGCCTAGTTTCTTCATCATTTTATCTCCTATGTTTTTTTTAAATGCTTTAGCCACTCAGGATACCTGTTCAAGGTTTGCTGGGGAATTTTGACTTCGTTTTGCTATCGTTCAAATGCAGCGTCCTTGTCTTGTTTTTCCAGAATGGCTTTAAATGTCACTGCATGTCCGAATCTCACCAGCGACAACTGCTCCTTGCATCTGAAAACCCTCAGCAATTCATGGATTATTTTTCAGAGTGAGTTTGGCCTATAACTTCACATTTTATGTATTTTATGGTCTGCTTCCGCTGAAATTTGTGCAGCATCGTGGCTGCAGTTGGTATACGAAAGTGCCTGATAGACTTGTGGTTATTTCTTTAGACAAATTTTAGAATTTTTTCATCTTGTAGGGAGTGGGAGGGGGGAGTTTGCTTTCAATTAAGCTTAGCAAAGGCTCTTCTGAAGACTTAATTCATGGTCTATCAAGCTATCCTCCATTTTGCGGAGAGTGTCATCTTTCTGTTCTGACTGACAAGGTTTCTGTGTTACTCAAAGGCTATAATATAAATTGAATTGACGCGGTTAGCGTTACGGATAAAAACTGTCTCTTTCATATTCCTCTAGGGAATTCCGGAATGATTTCCTAGAACTTCTCCGGAGAAGATTTGGTAAATCGGTTTATTTGTTTGTTTAAATTAGATTTGGAGACTAGCAACAGCATTTAGGCTTATGTACTGCCCCTTTCCCCGCAGCGCTTTACAGCACCTTTCTGGGCAGTTTACAATATAGAAGCATTATTTGCATATTGCCCCCAACAATCCGGATGCTCATTTTACCGAAGGATGGAAGACTGAGTCCACCTTGAGGATCAAACTCCTGGCAGTGGGCAGAGTTTGCCTGCAATACTGCACTTTAACCACCGTGCCACCCAGTGCCTGATTCCCAGAACAAACTTGAGTGGTTAAGAATAAAACCAAAGAAAAAAGCTCAAGCAATTAAAATCATGAGGGGCCCTTGGTGCTCTCTGAGCTTGCTTGTTTTCTTGCAGACGTTTCATGACCCAACTAGGTAACATCATCAGTGCTAGAAGGGAATGGGGTTGGGGGGGGAGGAGAGGAGGAGGAGGAGAACTGTGGGATCCTTGGTGCTCTCTGAGCTTGCTTGTTTTCTTGCAGACGTTTCATTACCCTAACTAGGTAACATCATCAGTGTTAGAAGGGAGTGAGGTTTGGGGGGGGGGAAGAGGAAGAGGAAGAGGAGAACTGTGTGGTCCTTGGTGCTCTCTGAGGTTGCTGGTTTTCTTGCAGACGTTTCATTACCCTAACTAGGTAACATCATCAGTGCTAATCAGTGCTAGCACTGATGATGTTACCTAGTTAGGGCAATGAAACGTCTGCAAGAAAATCAGGCAAGCTCAGCGAGCACTCAGGACCCCTCATTTCAACCCTGAGCTACAAATATGCACCTTCATTAATAAAAATCATGTACATCCAGAAGAGGAAAACAATTAAACATAGCCCAGCAAAAAAAAATTTGGCATCCACCCAAATCCCCGGCATGGAAGCAGAGCCACATTTTAAGAACTTTGGAACAATTGTAGGGTGGGCACCATACCAATCTTGGGGGAAATGCTATTCCACAACGGAAGAGCTGCAATGAAAGGATGCTGCTTTAGTTCAGTCGGAAGCTTCTAATTAAGAACGTGTTGTTGTTTTTCTCCTCCCAGGAACAAAGAGAGTCCACAACAATATAGTATATAATGAATATATTAGTCATCGGGAACACATCCATATGAACGCGACCCAGTGGGAAACTCTGACGGATTTTACAAAGTGGCTTGGGAGGGAAGGTAAGGCCCTTCTTGTATGGATCCCCTCCTGGGAGTTGCTGGGATGCTTGAGGCTAAACAAAAGACATGGCCGATAAAACGAGTTAACTGTCAACGCTGCTAACATCGGATGTTTTTGCATTGACAACGGATGGAGATGCAACCATGTTCTTCTTTTTGCTTTTAGAGTTAGATGATGCTGGGGAGGGGAGAGGAATGTGCATGAGAGTCTAGCTAGACAGAATAATACTGAACCTAGTGTGAGAACCAAGGTTATTGAAATAAGAGATGATAAAGAATTGGAGAGCTGGAGGGGAAGCCCAGGTTTCAAACTAATTGGGGAATGTGATTTATGACTGTTAACTGGAGGAGGGAATTGTGCTTTGATACTATGTGCTCAGGGGAGGGGAATCCAGTTTTTGGCTTCGACTGTGTTAGTGCTGATGCTGTGCTTCTCAAATAAAGAATCTTTAAGGCAAACAATGCCTCGAAGTTCTTTGCAGAGTTTCATCTGTCGGAACCACGACATTAACCTTATCAATATATCTGTATTTAACATTTGCTTTTTTTAATACGATGGCAGGCAGATGAAGAGATGGTCATTTGAATGCTATGCAGGTAGTCCTTGACCACAATTGAACTCAAAATTTCTGTCGTTAAGTCGAGATATTTGTTAAGTGAGTTTGCCCCCCTTTTATGACTTTTCTTGCCGCAGCTCTTAAGTGAGTCACTGCAGTTGATAAATTTGTAGCCTGGTTGCTAAATGAATCTGGCTCCCCCCTTGCTTGTCAGAAAGTCGCAAAAGAGGATCACATGACCCCGGGACAAAGATAATAAAATATGAACCAGTTGCCAAGCATCCGAATTTTGATCCCGTGACCACGGGGGAGGCTGCAGCGGTCGTAACTGTGAAAAACGGTCCTAAGTCGCTTTTTTCCATTGCTGTTGTAACTTTGAACAGCCAGTAAATGAACTGTTGTAACTTGAGGACTACCTGTATTTGGGAATAGACTAAAAAAACTGTACAGTATAATGGCTCCAATAGATGGTTGGGAAGCTAAGTGGAATGAGGCCTACTTGGCACTTGGATAGAGAAGCCTGTCTAGAAATCTATAGGCCCGAAGTGCATGTCGAAAAACATCCCCAACGCCAGCTGGGGAATTCTGGGATTTGAAGTCCATTCAGTTGAGAAACAGTCAAGAGTGAAAATTTAGCAGCTACGTGGCTCTCTCTATTTATCTTGCCATTAGAATAAGGGGGGAGCGGGGGGGGGGGCGGAGGAGATGTTGTTTTTGAATGGATTAGTTAGAGAAACGAAACCCCTCCAGTTCTATGGAAGCTTTCTGAACGTCAACAGTATGGAAACCTTTAAAGGACATTCTAGCAGGTGTGAAGAAGAGAGCAGACGGTTCCCATAACAAAGAGAACATGTTTACATGAGCTACTTGGACATCTGGGGGGAGTTTGGCTGGGAAAGTCATTGTTATGCTATGGACTGATGCAGGGGTCTTCAAACCCGGCCCTTTTATGACTTGTGGACTTCAACTCCCAGAATTCCTCAGTCGGCCATTTTGATGATACTGCAGGCTTGGATCCATACCAGGGGTCTTCAAACTTGGCCCTTTTATGGCTTGTGGACTTCAACTCCCAGAATTCCTCAGCCAGGCACGCTGGCTGAGGAATTCTGGGAGTTGAAGTCCACAAGTCATAAAAGGGCCCAGTTTGAAGACCCCTGGTCTGATGCCTTGGGATTTTAGAGTTAGTTTTACCTCGCCTTTACCAGGCCATGTATTCAATAAACAGATTTTCAGAAATGAAAATGATCCTTTACTTTTATTTGGTTCCTGGAGCTGGAATTGGACAGAAAGAGTGGTCCTAAGCCATTGCCAAGCTGAGTCCCTCCTGTCCTCCGCAGGAGTTGAGGTTAATGGAAGGGTATCTTTACAGGGAGGCTTCCAATTTTGGGGTGTAATTCTATAACTCCCTTATTTCTCCCAGAAATGAAGGTTTTGTAACCATGGCAATATGCTTCTTTAAGGCCTCTGCAAAGTCGACGAGACACCCAAAGGCTGGTACATCCAGTACATCGACCGAGACCCCGAGACCATCCGGAGGCAGCAGGAGCAGGAGAAAAAGAAAAAACAGGACTTGGACGATGAAGAGAAAACGGCCAGATTCATCGAACAGCAAGTCAGGAGGGGCCTGGAGGGAAAAGATCAGGTGAGGCCACATCTTAATGCAGGGGTAGGCAACCTTGGCTCTTTTATGACTCGTGGACTTCAACTCCCAGAATTCCTGAGCCAGCCATGCTGAGGGGAAAGGGAGAGGTTTCCAAGCTGAGCCATGCTGGCTCAGGAATTCTGGGAGTTGAAGTCCACGAGTCATAAAAGAGCCAAGGTTGCCTACCCCTGGCCTAGTCACATAATCAAAATTCAGATACTTGACAACTGACTCATATTTATGACCACTGCTGTGTCCCGGGGTCATGTGATCCCCTTTTGCAACCTTCTGACAAGCAAAGTCAGTGGCTCAGGGGAGGGAGGGGAGGACAGGAAATTCCCAGAAGTAGCGCACCAGCCCTTTGAGGGTTTACACAGTCCTCAATTTACAACAGTTCGTTTAGCGACCAAGGTTACAATGGCACTGAAAAAAGTGACTTATGACAGGTTTTCAGACTGACGACCCTTGTAGCATCTCCCTAGTCCAGGGGTAGGCAACCTTGGTTCTTTTATGACTGGTGGACTTCAACTCCCAGAATTCCTGAGCCAGCCATGCTGAGGGAAAAGGGAGAGGTTTCCAAGCTGAGCCATGCTGGCTCAGGAATTCTGGGAGTTGAAGTCCACGAGTCATAAAAGACCCAAGGTTGCCTACCCCTGTCTTAATGTCTTAATGTCTCAGAAACCAACAAGAAAAAGAAACGGCTATTTTGATATCCCTTAGGCCCGTGTTTGAGAAATGTAGCACAGGTAATCCTCGACTTGCAACCACAATTGAGCCCCCCCCCCATTTTTTGTTCCTAAGCAAAGCGGTTGTTAAGTGAATTTTGCCCCATTCTACGACTTTTCTTGCCACAGTTGTTAAGTGAATCACCACAATTACTTAGTAACACGGTGGTTAAGTGAACCTGGCTTGCCCGTTGACTTTGCTTGTCAGAAGGTCACAAAAGGGGATTGCGTGACCTCGAGGGACACTGCAACCGTCATAAGTACATGCCAGTTGCCAAGCATTCTGAATTTGGATCACGTGACCCTGGGGATGCTGCAATGGTCGTAGGTGTGAAAAATGGTCCTAAGTCGCTTTTTTCAATGCTGTTGTAACTTTGAACAGACATTAAACAAATGGTTATAAGTTGAGGACAACCTGTATTATGTGGATGAGAGAAAGAGGATTAGGAAGTGGATCATCAAATAAGATTAATAGCTTAATGTGTCTACCAGCTGCTGCTTTCTACAATTGATTTTTGTGTGTGTGTGTCCCTGCTATAAGTCAGACCCTAGACTGCCCCATGACCCCTAGCGCATTTTGTATGCCAAACTTTGCTTAAATTTCTTCCTGATTGCAACGAAGCCAACTCTAACTTTATGATAGGATGTCCGTGCTTTCTTGCTGGGTTCACAAATCCTTAAGATGGTTCTTTTCTGTCATTGCAGGAAGAGCCGATCTTCACAGAACTGAACAGAGAAAACGAGGAGGAGAAAGGTAAATTATTATGTGTGGATAATCTACTATAAGATTCACAGATTGGGGAGACTTAAAAATTCAAGTCCTAAACCAGGACCGCAAAATTATTAAATTAACATTGAAGAATATAGGCAGTTCCAAGCAGGCTGGGGTTTTTTTTTTGTAAAATTAGGCTGTCCAGGTCTGATAATTTCATATTTCCTTCAGATATTGCTCTGAGGGCTTTAGTCACGATCGGTGTAACCACAGATATTTTTTTCCATAAACATTCAACTTTACTCTGCATGTCCCAGTGCTTTAAAATGTTTTCCCTCAATCCTACATTACCCGGTTCACAACATCAGCAAATTAGACTTTCTTCTTTTCAATAACTATTATATCAATAACTATTATATCAATAACTATTATATCAAGCTGTCTTTTATTTGGATCCTAAAGTCCCATAAAACCTTAATCTACTCGTTTTCCAAAACCTTCTAAACCTTATGGTCCCCGTAGTTTCCCCAAACCTCTGGGAAAGTTTTCAATGAATAATTCTGGCAACTCGGTCCTGACGCTGCTTGTAATCAGTTTCTGATTTTTTTTTCCACAGTAGTCCATTAGTAAATTATTATTTTATTTAAATTTGTTTGGCTGCCCACTTCCAGTGGAGTCTCTATGGTGTACAAAACAAGGGGAAAAATAAAAACGGCTAAAAACATGGACTCAAACAGACAGCCCAGATTAAAATCTTATAAAGAAGAAAATGGACAAAACGAAACACTTCTAGTCCTGCTTTAGGCACAAAGGCCAGCTGGGGGGACTTCGGATCAATCACCAGGAGACAGTGAGTTCTAGTTCCACCTTAGGCATGAAAGCTGGTTAGATGACTTTAGGCCTATCACCAGGAGGCAGCGAGTTCTAGTTCCACCTTAGGCATGAAAGCTGGTTGGATGACGTTGGGTCAGTCACCAGGAGACAGTGAGTTCTAGTTCCACCTTAGGCATGAAAGCTGGTTGGATGACTTTAGGCCTATCACCAGGAGGCAGCGAGTTCTAGTTCCACCTTAGGCATGAAAGCTGGTTGGATGACGTTGGGTCAGTCACCAGGAGACAGTGAGTTCTAGTTCCACCTTAGGCATGAAAGCTGGTTGGATGACTTTAGGCCTGTCACCAGGAGACAGCGAGTTCTAGTTCCACCTTAGGCGTGAAAGCTGGTTGGATGACTTTAGGCCTATCACCAGGAGACAGCGAGTTCTAGTTCCACTTTAGGCATGAAAGCTGGTTGGATGACTTTAGGCCCGTCACCAGGAAACAGCGAGTTCTAGTTCCACCTTAGGCATGAAAGCTGGTTGGATGACTTTAGGCTGATTACCAGGAGACAGCGAGTTCTAGTTCTACCTTAGGCATGAAAGCTGGTTAGATGACTTTAGGCCTATCACCAGGAGGCAGCGAGTTCTAGTTCCACCTTAGGCATGAAAGCTGGTTGGATGACGTTGGGTCAGTCACCAGGAGACAGTGAGTTCTAGTTCCACCTTAGGCATGAAAGCTGGTTGGATGACTTTAGGCCTATCACCAGGAGGCAGCGAGTTCTAGTTCCACCTTAGGCATGAAAGCTGGTTGGATGACGTTGGGTCAGTCACCAGGAGACAGTGAGTTCTAGTTCCACCTTAGGCATGAAAGCTGGTTGGATGACTTTAGGCCTGTCACCAGGAGACAGCGAGTTCTAGTTCCACCTTAGGCGTGAAAGCTGGTTGGATGACTTTAGGCCTATCACCAGGAGACAGCGAGTTCTAGTTCCACTTTAGGCATGAAAGCTGGTTGGATGACTTTAGGCCCGTCACCAGGAAACAGCGAGTTCTAGTTCCACCTTAGGCATGAAAGCTGGTTGGATGACTTTAGGCTGATTACCAGGAGACAGCGAGTTCTAGTTCTACCTTAGGCATGAAAGCTGGTTAGATGACTTTAGGCCAGGGCTAGGCAACCTTGGCTCTTTTATGACTCGTGGACTTCAACTCCCAGAATTCCTGAGCCAGCCGTGCTGAGGGGAAAGGGAGAGGTTTCCATGCTTAGCCATGCTGGCTCAGGAATTCTGGGAGTTGAAGTCCACGAGTCATAAAAGAGCCACGGTTGCCTACCCCTGCTTTAGGCACATCACCAGGAGACGGCGAGTTCTAGTTCCCCCTTAGGCATGAAAACCAGCTGGATGGCCAGTCCTTCTCCCTCAGCCCAACCTACCTCACATGGTTATTGTAGTGGGGAAAACAGGAGGAGGAAGGAGTGTTAGGTATGTTGGCTGTCTTATCTATAAAAATATTAAAGGCAGAATAAAAAAAATTGAAAATAAATATCAACCCCAGACCTGGGATATTGGGACGGGTAATTCTATATCTGCTAGTCTTCATGGGGAAAGAAGAATTCTCAGGGCAGCTGCACTAAAACTTTCTCGTGTGATTTATATACTTATTACTTTTTTTTCTCTTCTGCCACAATCTGTTTGCTCCCCTGCCATTTCACGGTCTAGTTCAGGGGTGGGCAACCTTGGCTCTTTTATGACTCGTGGACTTCAACTCCCAGAATTCCTGAGCCAGCCATGCTGAGGGGAAAGGGAGAGGTTTCCATGCTGAGCCATGCTGGCTCAGGAATTCTGGGAGTTGAAGTCCACGAGTCATAAAAGAGCCCAGGTTACCTACCCCTGGTCTAAGACATACCTATTAAACCATCCCTGATACATTGGAATCCACCCTGCTGATTCTTTCATTCCTGTTGTTTATCTGTGGGAGTGGTTGGCAACTGTGGCATTTGAATTTATGGATCCACATGGGTGGTGCATAAAAAAAAAGAAAAGTGATCTTTTTTCTTTTCTCTTTGTTTTAGTGACCTTTAACCTGAGCAAAGGAGCGAGCACTTCAGCGGCTGTAGCACCACCACCCAAAGGGAGGCAAGTATTATCGTTGGTCAGCCGGATATTCAGGCTGGATGTGGCTTTTTTCTCCACTCCTTTCCAAGGACCTGGGACAGGCAGAGGTTGGTGCTTAATAACGTTAAAGGTTACAGGTGTTATTGTTAAAGGTGTTAAAGCAAGGAGATATGGGACAAAGATTTACACTTGGCTGGAAAAAAATCTTAGAGAAACACATAGGCTATAAACCTGAATATTTTTTTTTGCTAGGTATAAGGCCAGAAAAACTTGATAAGCAAAGTACATATTTGGTTCCACATGTGATAACAGCGGCAAAGAATTATATTTGCACAATGCTGGAAGAACGAAGAAACGCCACCAGAAGAAGAAATAATAATAAAAAAATACTAGACTGTGCAGAAATGGACAGACTTACTGTAAGGTTGAAAGAAAGAAAAAGAAACAGAACATTTTCAAACTTGGGACCTCTTTTATTCATGGTTAGAGAAAAGATTTAGGGATTAGGAATTTAATTTGTATTAGTGAATAAGATACTCAGACAACACGTTTTGTGGAATGATTGCTATTGAATTCTATAAAAAAAATTAGTATTTTTTTTAAAAAATAATAATGTTAAAGGTATTCTCACAGGACGTAAGCTGTTCCAAGTAGAGCTGCCTTCTGCAATTGACTGACAGTGACGATGTTCAGTCAATTACTATTATTACAGTCACAAGTCACTTATGTAATTCTTGATTTACAACCATTCGTTTAGGGAACGTTTGAAGTTACAGCGGCGCTGGAAAAAGTGGCTTATTCTTGTTTTTCACATTTATGACCATTGCAGCGTCCTCATAGTTCACGTGATCAAAATTTGGGCGCTTGGCAACTGGTTCATACTTATGACAGTCGCAGCGTCCCTGGGGTCAGGTGATCCCGTCTGACAAGCAAAGTCATTTGGGGAAGCCTTAGCAAGCAGGTGATTGGCCTAAAGCAGGGGTAGGCAACCTTGGCTCTTTTATGACTCGTGGACTTCAACTCCCAGAATTCCTGAGCCAGCCATGCTGAGGGAAAAGGGAGAGGTTTCCAAGCTGAGCCATGCTGGCTCAGGAATTCTGGGAGTTGAAGTCCACGAGTCATAAAAGAGCCAAGGTTGCCTACCCCTGGACTAGGGAGATGCTGCAAGGGTCGTCAGTCTGAAAACCTGTCATAAGTCACTTTTTTCAGTGCCGTTGTAACCTTGGTCGCGAAACGAACTGTTGTAAATCGAGGACTGTCTGTAAACCCTCAAAGGGCTGGTGCGCTGCTTCTGGGAATTTCTTGTCCTCCCCTCCCTCCCTCCCTCCCCTGAGCAACAGGGCAAGCCAAGTATTTGACGCTCATCTGAACCCAATCAAAACTCAGTGTTATTCTTGGGACTCAGGAAGGAAATCCTAAACCCCTTTCCATAACTAGGGGACTAAGGAAAATCACACCTTCGCATCTGGACAGACTCCACAACCAGGGTATTAATCCATGTCTCTTCTCCAGCTCGCTTGGCCCCAGCGTGCTGAAGCCCTCGGGAGCGCTGCTCCCCGCGAAGCGGAAAGAAACCCCTCCAATTTCAAAGCAGACTAAGGAGAAAAAGAAGAAAAAAACCGCCCTTGATGAGATCATGCAGGTGTGGTGGAGATCCAGTTACTGACGCATTCTGCTTGGTGATTATTATAAGCAGGAGCAATACTGAAAGTGGGCAGGGGATAACCAGACGACATCTGTGGGGTCCTTGGTGCTGTCTGAGCTTGGTTGTTTTCTTGCAGACCTTTCATGGCCCAACTAGGTAACATCATCAGTGCTAGAGGGGAGTGGGGTTTATGGAAATGAGGAGGAGGAGGAGGGCTGTGGGTCCTTTGTGCTCTCTGAGTTTGGTTGTTTTCTTGCAGACATTTCATATCCCAACTAGGTAACATCATCAGTGTTAGAAGGGAGTGTGGTTTGTGGGAGAGGAGGAGGACTGTGGGGTCCTTGGTGCTGTCTGAGCTTGGTTGTTTTCTTGCAGACCTTTCATGGCCCAACTAGGTAACATCATCAGTGCTAGAGGGGAGTGGGGTTTATGGAGATGAGGAGGAGGAGGAGGGCTGTGGGTCCTTTGTGCTCTCTGAGTTTGGTTGTTTTCTTGCAGACATTTCATATCCCAACTAGGTAACATCATCAGTGTTAGAAGGGAGTGTGGTTTGTGGGAGAGGAGGAGGACTGTGGGGTCCTTGGTGCTCTCTGAACTTGGTTGTTTTCTTGCAGACGTTTCATTACCCAAACTAGGTAACATCATCAGTGCTAGAAGGGTGTGGGGAGGAGGAGGAGGAGGACTTTGGGGTCCTTGTTGTTTTCTTGCAGATCTTTCATGACCCAACTAGGTAACATCATCAGTGCTAGAGGGGAGAGGGGTTTGTGGAGATGAGGAGGAGGAGGAGAACTATGGGGTCCTTGGTGTTCTCTGAGCTTGTTTTCTTGCAGACATTTCATTACCCAACTAGGTAACATCATCAGTTCTAGCAAGAAACGTGTCTGAGCACTCAAGACTCCACAGTTCAACATTGAACTAAAAAATATTCTATCAGCAGAGAAAGTTTTTCAGGTTTTGCCAAAGTGCCCAGGTGAGGCAGGGGAAGACTGGTGATATTATTTGAGGGGTGGTGTGTGTTTTGTTTATAGGAAAATGGCAGGGATCAAAATCAAGGGGATCGTAAAACGTAACTCCTAGTTTAGCTGTTTACTAGAACATTGCCAACTAGTTAGTAATCATTCGATCTCCTACATCGGTCGGATCTCACCTTGAGTCTTGTATCCAGTTCTGGGCCTCTTGAAGTATGGTCCACAGACTGTAGCTGTGTCCCAAGGTCATGTGATCACTTTTTACAACCTTCTGACAAGCAAAGTAAGAATCCCACCATCTAGTTAATATGAGGATCTCTTATCGTTAAGAATATATTCTCCATATTCCAGTTGCTTCTGATTTTCTGGAAGTCACAAAGCCATTATTTAAATGTTTTTTTTAGTACGGTAGGGTATCTTCCGGACATGATCTCTAGTTGATCTCACCTGCCAGGCCAAAATGAATAATATATGTATTTTTGTTTCCCTTTTATTTCTCCTAGTTTGAAGAAGAGAAGAAAAAGTCTGCCCGAATGGACTACTGGTTGCAACCTGTAAGTATCCAAGTGATTGTCTGGAATCTGCCGTGATGTAGCTTCGGGGAATAAGTGGGTAGATTTTCACATATCCCTTTTAACATTTATAGTGGTCTCTTATGTACAAGATCAAGGGTTTTGTGTGTGGGGGTTCCTGTTTAGATTTATCTCTGTCAGATTCCTGTTTAGCTGGCATGAATAAGCCAAACTTCACGGAGATAAAAGAATGACACATACATCATAAACCTAACGAGTCTGTGTGAATACACGCTTGTCTGAGCAGTTTCAGCAGGGAAGCCAAAATACAGTCCGAGATCTATAAACATCCAAGCAACGTTGTCAGCCAGTCCAATGGTCAGAGTTTCTGGGTTTCCAAGCAGAAGTCACAGAACAAGAGATCAGCAACAACACACACAAAAATCCAAGGAATCAGCGTTTGTTCCCGACAAATGCCTCTCCCCACAGCGTCTCCTTAAGTCTCAGTCTCCAGGTGTGCCTTGTGGAGAGGGGCCTGCCGAGTAGTTGAGCCTGCCTGCGTTGTTCCTCTTTCTCTCCACTCTCCGTGCTCTAGGATCAGGAGGGGGTGGCCCTTGCTCATCGCCTGAACTCTGCCTCTCCTGTTCCTCCTGTCCCAATCCTGAAGGGCCCTGGCCTGCCTCGGCCTGCTCTTCCCCACCTTCCTCTGAAGCCACAGACACCTCTCCCTCGGCCTCCTTAGGGTCCCGTTCCAGCTCATTTTCCTCTGCAGATTCAGGCTCCGAGGGAGGCATGACAAAAGTGACTTATAACCAGTTCTCCCACTTACAACCGTCACAGCATCCCCACAGTTATGGGATCAGAATTTGGGCACTTGGCAACTGGCTTGGATTTATGACAGTTGCACTGTCCTGGGGTCCCGCGATCCCCATTTGTGACCCTCCCCGCTAGCTTCTGACAAAGCCAGTGGTGCAAGACTTCCAGATTCACTTAACAACTGCCTGATTTACTTAACAACCACAGCGATTTCACTTAACAGCCCTAGCAAAAAAATATTGTAAAATCAGACACAACTCAACAGCCGCAGCGGAAAACTCTGCCCCCCGATTGTGGTTGTAAATGGAAGATTTACCTGTATTGTTTGAGTTCTCGTATTTTAGGATGCTTAGACAAAGAAGCAGCTGCACAGCAATCGTGTCTATGGCGCTTCTCCGTCATCCAGGGTCAGGGTTGTCCCAAAAGTGCTTTTTCAAAAGGCAACCATCCATCCAGAACTGGTGAAGCTTCTCGGATGAGAAGCGAAGTGTTTTCAAGGAAAAACGAAAGAGTTTTTTTTTTCCTTGAAGACGTTTCGGTTCTCATCCAAGAAGCTTCATCAGTTCTGGGTGGAGGGTGGGGTGGGATGGGGGGATGGAAGATATGAGTTATATTAGCAATTGTTGTTGTTGTTAGTTGCGAAGTCGTGTCCGACCCATCGCGACCCCATGGACAACGTTCCTCCAGGCCTTCCTGTCCTCTACCATCTTCTGGAGTCCATTGAAGCTCACGCCTGCTGCTTCAGTGACTCCATCCAGCCACCTCATTCTCTGTCGTCCCCTTCTTCTATTGCCCTCCATCTTTCCCAGCATTAGGCTCTTCTCCAGTGAGTCCTTCCTTCTCATTAGGTGGCCAAAGTACTTGAGTTTCAACTTCAGGATCTGGCCTTCTAAAGAGCAGTCAGGGTTGATCTCCTCTAGGACTGACCGGTTTGATCGCCTTGCAGTCCAGGGGACTCGCAGGAGGCTTCTCCAGCACCATAGTTCAAAGGCCTCAATTCTTTGGCGCTCAGCCTTTCTTACGGTCCAGCTTTCACAGCCGTACATTGCAACTGGGAAAACCATGGCCTTGACTATACGCGCTTTTGTTGGCAATAACGACAGCAAAATCCCTGTTTTTGGAAAGCTAGAAAATTAAGGAAAATGTATTTTTTCTGACCCTCTCAGTTACAAGAACAAACTTTCATTTCCAGGCTCAAATCTTAACTGTTACACTCAATTTCACCGTATTGCAGAAAGAATTAACTGCAGAAAACAGGTGAGATCTACTTGCATTTCATTAACTTTGCTCTCTTTTCTAGGAAATTGTGGTCAAAATCATAACCAAGAAACTCGGTGAGAAATATTTCAAAAGAAAAGCCATTGTTAAGGTGAGTAGAGCATCTTTTATCCATCCTCCAAAAATATGGGTCATAGAGAGGGGCAAGTGTGGGTTAATAATAATAATAATAAAGTTGGAAGGGACCTTGGAGGTCATCTAGTCCAACCCCCTGCTCAGGCAGGAAACCCTATACCATTTCAGACAAATGGCTGTCCAGTCTCTTCTTAAAAACTTCCAGTGTTGGAGCATTCACCGCTTCTGGAGGCAGGTTGTTCCACTGGTTGGAACAGGTGTAAATAAAAATGTTGCAAGGGAGGATGGGTAGAATAATAGAAAACAGGTAGTCCTCGACTTACAACGATTCATTTAGTAACCGTTTGGCACTGAAAAAAGTGACTTATGATCATTTTTCCCACGGTCACGTAATCAAAATTCAAACGCTCGTTAGCTGACTCGTATTTATGACGGTCGCACTGTCCCAGGGTCACGTGATCCCCTTTTGTGACCTCCTGACAAGCAAAGTCCATGGGGGGAGCCAAGTTCGCTTAACAACGGCGTTACTAACTTAACAACTGCAGTGATTCACTTAACAACTGTGGCCAGAAAAGCTGTAAAATGGGGCAAAACTCACTTAACAACTGTCTCACTTAACAACAGCAATTTGAGGCTCAATTGTGGTCGTAAGTTGAGGACTACCTGTAATAGGGTTGGAAGGGACCTTGGAGGTCTTCTAGTCCAACCCCCTGCTCAGGCACGAAACCCTATACCAGGGGTCTGCAACCTTGACAACTTTAAGACTTGTGGACTTCAGCTCCTAGAATTCCTCAGCCAGCAAAGTCGGATTCAAGTAACAATTGCATGATTTGCTTAACGGCCGTGGTAATTCGCTTACCAACCACAACAGACACGGTTGTAAAATGGGGTTTAACGGATTTAACAGCCACATACATCCCTTAGCAACAGAGGTTCCACCCGCCTCCAGGCGCGATGGGCAGCACATAAATCCATTCAATAAAAATAAGTGAAATTGTGGGTCCTGAGTCAAGAACTATCTCTGTAGCAGCTGAATATGATGGCCTTGTTCCCACAATGTGCGAACGGGTAATGTGGCTTGTTGGTTTCGGGCAGGCGTTGTGAAATGTAAATAAACCATGGTTTCATGTGTTTGGTACAGTTAGATCTGAGACTTCTTTCTTGCCATTTAAGAACAATCAGTGACGAATTTTTCCTTTTAACCATTGATGTTACAGGAGGTAATTGACAAATACACAGCAGTTGTAAAGTTGATCCATTCCGGAGATAAACTCAAACTTGACCAGACACATCTGGAGACGGTGATCCCAGCCCCGGGTAAGTTTTTGGGGCAAGATAATTCTTACTAAAAGGGGGAGCCCTGTTTTTAAATGTATGTTCCCCTGGCTGTCTTTCACACTCTCATTGGGAGATCGTGGTTAAATAGAGCTTCTCACATCCTGGTCAACTCATTAGTTCACTTAGCAACCGTGTTACTAATTTGACAACTGCAGCAGTTCACCTCGCAACTGTGGCTGGAAAGGTCATAAAATGGGGGAAAACTCACTTAGCAACTGCCTCGCTTAGGAAGTGAAATTTTGGGGTCCATTGTGGTCGTACGTTGAGGACTATCTGTATTGCAACCTAAGGCTGCAAAACCATAAGCCACGGTATACTACAAGCCGTTCTCAACTTACAACTGATCGTTTAGCAATCGTTCAAAATCCGATCCACCCGAAAGAGGGGACTTACGACCTGGATTTAAACTTCTGCCAGTTGGGCGCCCTCCACGGTCACATGACCAACCAGCTCGGCAACAGGGCCACATTTAGGCCCATTGGTGACGTCCTGTGGTCACCTGACCACGGTTTGTGACGATTTTGCTGGAAACTGGCACTCTTGGTTCTCAGCAAAACTGCCCATGGGTGAACCATGGGTTTGCTTAATAGCCACTGCGTCCTGTTAACAGCTGCTGCCAAAAAAAAAAGTTGTAAAAATCAGGCCGCTCACATGACCGATCCATTTTGCCACCGTTACGACATACGGCCGTCGTGGGCAGACTTTATTGTGATTGTCAAGGACTACTTATATTGTATCTGCATAACGGTAAGCTATGGAGAAGCCCTGGTGGCGCAGTGGCTAGAATGCAGTATTGCAGGCTAACTCTGCCGACTGTCAGCAGTTCGATTCTCACCGGCTCAAAGTTGACTCAGCCTGCCAGCCTTCCGAGGTCGGTAAAATGAGGACCCAGTTTTTTGGGGGCAACAAGCTGACTCTGTAAACCACTTAGAAACGGCTGTAAAAGCACTGTGAAGCGGTATATAAGTCTAAGTGCTATTGCTAAGTGGGAAGGAAGGAAGGAAGGAAAGGAAGGAAGGAAGGAAGGAAGGAAGGAAGGAAGGAAGGAAGAGCTGTGGTGGGGCAGTGGCTAGAATGGACTAGTGCAGGCTAACTCTGCCGACTGCCAGCAGTTCGATTCTCACCGGCTCAAAGTTGACTCAGCCTGCCGTCCTTCCGAGGTCGGTAAAATGAGGACCCAGATTGTTGGGGGGCAACAGGCTGACTCTGTAAACCGCTTAGAGAGGGCTGTAAAGGCACTGTGAAGCGGTATATAAGTCTATTGCTTTGAAGTGTGTGGGGTTAGCTGAAAGAAAGATTCACACAGCATGTTTAAACCAAAAATAAGATAACTGGGGCTTCTCCCAAACTGGGAAGCAAACCATTTCTGTTGTCACAGGGTGGTTTAATTATCACAGCCCGTAGGTTTTGCTCCTACGGTTGGGGAGTTCAAATCCCCTTTTCATATCAAAGGCACACAGAAGACTGTGGCGCTAATAAAATAGAGAAGGACCTAATTCACGGGTCCTAGAAACTGGCTCCCAACCTCTTGAGATCAAAGGAAGAAGGAGGGGAGATCTCTCTCCCAGGAGTTAATGAGTAGGCCAGGCATAGGAGAAAAGCACTGGATTAGATTGACAGATGTCAGGCTTGAGGTAGGCTAGATTCATCCCTGTTCACCTTACAGGTAAAAAGGTGCTGATTTTAAATGGAGGCTACAGAGGGAATGAAGCCACGTTACAGGGCATCAGCGAGAAGACATTTTCAGCCACCGTCCTCATTGAATCGGTAAGTGTGTTGTAGTAGTTGTGTAAGGTGTCGTTTGGAAGCGGGCAGCTGAATCCTGTCCTTGTTTGTTTACGACCCCTACAAGGAATGTAGAAAATGGATTAATTCAGATAACTCAGGGTTTTGTGTAAATGCACTTGAAATGTTATTCCTTTGGCCCGGCTGAATCTTGCCTGGATTCTGTAAGTCTTCGACTTACAACAGTTATTTTAGTGACCGTTCGAAGTTACAACGTCACTGGAAAAAGAGACTTGGTGTCATTTTTCACGCTTGCGACCGTTGTGGCATCCTCATGGTCACGTGATCAAAATTCCGGTGCTTAGCAAGCGATTCGTGGTATGGTTGCAGCGTCCCGGGGTCACGTGGTCCCCTTTTGCGACCTTCTGACAAGCAAAGTCAAGGGGGAAAGCCAGATCCACTTAACAACCGTGTTACTAACTTAACAACTGGGCAAAACTCACTTGACAAATGTCTCTCTTATCAACCGAAATGTTGGATTCAGCTGTGGCTGTAAGTCGAGGACCAGATGTAAAAGTCAGCCATTGCTACAAAGCTTTCAGCTCTGAATGCCTCCCCAAGAGATTTAGCCCCCGTCATATGTGTGGGGAGAGAAATGTGATTATGTGCCGTCAAGTCAGGATCCCCTCTTAACAACCACATAGATTTGATTTTAGAATGGAAGGGAAGGGAAGGGAAGGGAGTGGAAGAGAAGAGAAGAGAAAATAGAATGGAATGGAATGGAATGGAATGGAATGGAATGGAATAGAATAGAATAGAATAGAATAGAATAGAATAGAATAGAATAGAATAGAATAGATGCAATGGATAATAGAGAGTGGAGTGGAGTGGAGTGGAATGGAATGGAATGGAATAGAATAGAATAGAATAGAATAGAATAGATAATAGAGAGTGGAGTGGAATGGAATAGAATAGAATAGAATAGAATAGAATAGAATAGAATAGAATAGAATAGAATAGAATAGATGCAATGGATAATAGAGAGTGGAGTGGAGTGGAATGGAATGGAATGGAATAGAATAGAATAGAATAGAATAGAATAGATAATAGAGAGTGGAGTGGAATGGAATGGAATGGAATGGAATAGAATAGAATAGAATAGAATAGAATAGAATAGAATAGAATAGAATAGAATAGAATAGAATAGAATAGAATAGAATAGAATAGAATAGAATAGAATAGAATAGAATAGATGCAATGGATAATAGAGAGTGGAGTGGAGTGGAATGGAATAGAATAGAATAGAATAGAATAGAATAGAATAGAATAGAATAGAATAGAATAGATAATAGAGAGTGGAGTGGAATGGAATGGAATGGAATGGAATAGAATAGAATAGAATAGAATAGAATAGAATAGAATAGAATAGAATAGAATAGATGCAATGGATAATAGAGAGTGGAGTGGAATGGAATGGAATGGAATAGAATATGGAATAGAATAGAGAATATAATAGAATAGAATAGAGAATAGAATAGAATAGAATAGAATAGAGAATAGAATAGAATAGAATAGAATAGAATAGAATAGAATAGAATAGAATAGAATAGAATAGAATAGAATAGAATAGAATAGAATAGAATAGAATAGAATAGAATAGAGCTGGAAGGGACCTTGCAGGTCTTCTAGTCCAGCCCCCTGCTCAAGCAGGAGGACCTGTCCTATACCATCTTAGACAGGTGATTGTCCAGTCTCTTTTCTCCATGAAGATCTGGCCCTAACTTGGTCCTTCAGATCTTCCAATAGTAGACCATCACCAATGTAACTTGAGTCCATCCACCTTGCTGCTTGGTCATTCTCGTCTTTCTTGTAGGAGAAAGTAGTGGCAGAACCTGGGGATGGAGTGAAAAGGGAGATCAGCCTAGAATCCCTACGTAGCCACAAGTCAACTAGCTCCCCTTGAGTGCTGATGATTCTTCTCTGGCTCTAACCTGATGCTGACCATTAGTTGAGAAGATTTATATGCATAGGCTTTTAGCAATAAATCAGCTTAATGTATGAACCTAGTTTTTCATGCCTGACGTTACCCTTCCACCTTTCTCAGCATTGAAGCCTCCTTCAGTGAGGGGTCTCCGAACCTGGCAACTTGTGGACTTCAGTTCCCAGAATTCCTCAGCCAACATGGCCAAGGACTTCTGGAAGTTGAAGTCTACAAGTCGTCCCAAAGGTGCTTTTTCAAGAGGCAACTGGACTTCCTTGTTTTTCTTTGAAGACGTTTCGCTTCTCATCCAAGAAGCTTCTTGGATGAGAAGCGAAACGTCTTCAAAGAAAAACAAGGAAGTTCAGTTGCCTCTTGGAAAAGCACCTTTGGGACAACCATGACCTGGATGACTAAGAATCTCCGTAGACGAGTCTACAGCTCTTAAAGTTGCCAAGCTTGGAGACCCCTGATGTAATGTATTCACAGTGTAGGATAATTTGATCCTGTTGGGCCTTGAGTGAGATGATCGCTTGG
This sequence comes from Azemiops feae, assembly GCA_023970755.1. Lineage (NCBI taxonomy): Eukaryota > Metazoa > Chordata > Lepidosauria > Squamata > Viperidae > Azemiops > Azemiops feae. The sequence continues at coordinate 23,848 of JALGBA010003891.1, read as the reverse complement.
TTAGTTTTCTTGGTGTCCACAAGCTTGAACATCCTTAAAACTTCCTTTCGTTTTAACTTCTCTCTGCAGGGACCTCTGAAAGGACGTCAAGTGGAGGGTGTTCCATACGAAGACATTTCCAAGTTGGCCTCCGTTGACCAAAGGAGCTGATGGAATCACCAAGGAACATCTCTTGAGATGGCTGCAGATCAAGAAGTCCAGTACGCTAAACTCAGAGTTGAACCGTCAACTTCAAGGAGCAAACAAGATTTCTGACAGATGCCCTATAAATACAAGTACATTGGATCCTCTATTTAAGCCCTTTGTATCTCAACCATGGGCAGTTTCATAATTTTGATGAGATTGGTTCATCTGCAGAACAGTATCAGCCATCTATAGTCCTGTCAGAGACCTTTTTGTAATTTATGTCTCCTGCAGAAATGGAAAGCACCTGTGGCTGGAATCCTCTTCTCCCTGTGGAGCTAAGTTAAAACATGGTGTTAAAACTTCAGGGGTGCCAGCAAAGAGTTTAGCTTTCTCACACACAATCTGATACAAAAAAAGTCCTCCGTTCCTTTGGGATGGGAGAGACCAGCAATAGGATATCTACCACCCCAATAAAAGCATAACCTGCCAACTTTTTAAATGGCCAGATTTTTACAAACATCATCAAGACTTACAAGACATTGATGGTTATGGGCCAACCTTGTGGGGGGGGGAAATGTACCAGTTCTGATCTAAGTCATGGATTCTGACGGAATCAGAGGATCGTCAAAGAGCCTCCAGTTTTTCATATATTTTTTTCAGTCCCTCCTTGTAGAAGTAGCTGCCCTTTGCTTCTTGTAGGACGTTTTATCAGATTTGAGGAAAAGTTCTTCTGAATGGCCCAAAGATCTGATCTTACAGTTAGGTGGACCTTCTGAATTCAGCTACATCCCGGCACCCATTTTTGCATTGCACTGTTCAGCGAGGTGGAAATATTTGGAGAATTGGCTGCAATCGCTCTACGCTTGGAAATCCAGTTTTCTTGATCTGGGCCTTCACTATACCATAATTGGCTCTTTGGACCCCAGCCGGAGCGTCCGTTAGTGGTTTTTTAAAATTGTATAATGATTTTGTACAGAAGAGAGAAGAAGAAGTTATTTTATTGGTGCAAGTGTTTCTTTTTAACCGTTGTGCGTTACCCAAAGTAAATGGACTTTGAGGCCCCTTCAATTGGCTCGTAGCTTTATTTTAGAATAAAATGGCTTCTGAACTTGGAGGTTAAACTATATTCCCTTGAAGTTGCGAAATTTGCAGGATGGGCTCTTCAAATTAAATTCAGAAGAGCAGAATCTTCAGATCACTCCGAGATCCAGTAGGATGATCTGCTGCTTGTCACAATCTACGCGTTGCCTAAAGCAGGGGTCCCCAACCCCAGGTCCAGGAACCAGCACTGGGCCATAGCATGCTGGAAACTGGACCACGCAAACAAATGAAGCCCCATCCACGGGTTGCAGGCAGCACGCGAAATCACGCCTCTTCCAGTCCAGGGAAAAAAACCTCTCTCCGTGGAATCGGTCCCTGGTGCCCAAAAGGTTGGGGGGCCCTGGCCTAAAGTTATAAGTGTGAGCAAATTGGGACTGATCTGTATTTATGGTACAACGCTGAACCCTTGTTTATTGCCACCCAAGCTGTCTTCTTGCAAGTTGAAGTGGTTCAGTTGCAAACTTAGCATATGTGTTCACACAAGGTGCTAAGCTTTGTTCCAAGCTTGACTAGCTTTCTTGTCCATCATAGATTAGTTCATGCTTCACTGTATTGCTCAAACCCAGAAAACAGTTTCATTCAACCAGGTTAAGGGAGTTGTGGGAATGCAGCAGCCCCCTTTTTTCTGATGGGCAGTGCAGCGATTGGGGGAATCTATAGGACTATTTCGTTGCAAGTTCAATCTACACAAAGCACAGAGGGATTATGTGGCTGAAGGTTTTTGTCAGGGAAGGAAGAGGAGAATTCCTTTGGCGTTGTGGGAAAAGAATGGGACCTGTAGTTCTTAAACAAGTGCAGGTGGTCCTTGATTTACAACCATATCTGATCCCAGAATTATGGCCGTAAGACATGGTCGTTCAATGAGTCAGCATATCACCATGCACAGTATCGTCATCTTTCTGGAAGCCATTGTGCAAATGCTGCCGTCGTTAAATGAATCCCTTTTATCCAATGAGTGTTTTTTTGCAGGCAACTAGAAGTAAGTTCTAAACTTTGGAAACCGTAAAAAAAAAAGGGGGGGGGAAATGCAGTCATGTGACTATGGGATGCTGCAAACTCGCAGTTGCCGAGCGCCCAAAATGAGATCATGTGACCCACGGGAGGTGCAACTTCAAACTTAGGTCTTAAGTATCTTTTGAGGGGGTCTGTTGTAACTTCGAACAATCTCCCAAGTGACCAGCCGTAAATCGAGGACTACCTGTATTCTCTTAAGGACGTGTTTAAATTTGGGCTAAATCTGTAATTTACATTTGACCAATAGGTGGCAGGCTTTTCTGCCTCGATTCCAACAATGATTATTTTAAGGCAGGGGTGTCCAATCTGGACAACTTTCAAGACTTGTGGACTTCAATTCCCAGAATTCCCCAGCCTGCCATGCGGGCTGGGGGATTCTGGGAGTTGAAGTCGCCAGGTCTTAAAAGTTTCCAAGATTGGCTACCCCCGTCTTAAAGGCCTTGTTTGAAAACTTCTTCGACACATTAGACAAATTGAACAGAATGCAGGACCCAGCAGGCAGTTTTCTACTTTTAATTCCATTTGGATACACGGTCTTTATACAGTCAGGGGAAAAAAAAAATAATAACCACGTTTTCTACATTTTTCCAGCACCCTTCGGTTACATTTTGCTTTCGAATGCAACTTTGCTCGAAAGTCGGAAGTTTGGTTTGCCTTCTACAAAAGCAGTCCCAGTGACACAATGTCCAAATAACCCTGGGGAGGGTAATTTCAGGGGAGGGGGGATGTGGGTGGCGTTAGGCTGGAGCAGGCCGTGATGAAACTCTTCCCAAAGGCTGTCGTTGCCCGTGTGCATTGCTGCAAGATGAGTTGGGTGGCCGTTTGGACCGTTCCCTTGCCTGCTTTAAAGCTGAGCATTCAGAAGCGCTTCAGGTAGCTGTATAAATTAGGGACAAGGTAATCTCTGTACTGGCCATCGAGGAACCCTTTGCCGCTGTTGTGTACAAACCAGCACTGGACGTTGGTCCCGAAAACGCGGTCCAAGCGATAATCCTTTTGCAGGCCTCTGCAGGCAAATGCAAAGACGCATAAATCATTATTATGTCATTCAGGCTTGACCTAAACCGGTGCTTCTCGACCTTGGCAACCTTTGACATGCATGGACTTCCCAGAAAACTTGCCACGGTGGAGAAAGACTGCTCTAAAGTCACATGGAAGGGCTGACCTTAGGCCACAAGCTATCAGCAAATTGATTTTCATTCTTTTCCCCAAATATAGCTAGCCTAGAAGTCGCCGTGTGTCCATCTGCTGCCAGTTGGAATTGTTCTTGAAGTATCTTGAAGAGAGCCAGTTGGGTCTAGTGGTTAAGGCACTAGGCTAGAAACTATGGGACCATGAGTTCTAGTCCCACTTTAGGCATGAAAGCCAGCAGGGTGACTTTGGGTCAATTACTAGGAGATGGTGAGTTCTAGTCCCGCCTTACACATGAAAGCTGTCTGGATGATGTTGACCAATCACCAGGAGATGGTGAGTTCTAGTCCCGCCGTAGGCATGAAAGCCGTCTGGGTGACTTTGACCAATCACCAGGAGACTGTGAGTTCTAGTCCCGCCTTACGCATGAAAGCCAGCTGAATGACCTTGGGTCAGTCACTCTCTCTCAGCTGTACTTACCGTCCAGGGTTATTATGGGATAATAGGAGGGGGAAGGAGTATTAGGTATGCTTGCCACCTGGAGATATTCGTCAAAATAATAAAGGCAGGCTAGAAATAAATAAATTATAAAATCCATTATGATTTCAAGGCCTGTCCATGATCAGCTTCTGCTAAACCCTTCGGCAACTTTCTCTGGGATTTCAAGTTTACCAACACACACAAACACACAAACAGCATTTGGAGGGCCTGCCCTTTAGGTGCCCCAGATGCCCTACCGGGTGACCGTAAGCTTGTGGCCTTTCACTTCCATGGTAGCATCAGATTTCCCGCGATCTTGTCCTGGTCTCTCATTGTAGATGACCACATCCGGTTCCTGCATGAACTGACCTGGGGAAGAATTTTGTAAGTGTTGGTGAAACGTTTAGCTGAGATGTTAACCGTCTTCAACCTGGGTTCATCCTGAAGAGTCTGTTATAGAAGATCTAAGGCTATGCTAGACACGAAACCCTGAAGCCCTGCTACTTATTATGCATACTTGACTTAGTAGTTCTTGACTTACAACAGTTCATTTAGTGACCGTTCAAAGTTACAACGGCACTAAAAAAAAAAGTAACCTATAACCATTTTTTCACAGTTACGACCTTTGTAGCATCCCCATAACCACGTGATCAAAATTCAGGCACTCGGCAAGAGGCTCATATTTATGACGGTCGCAGTGCACCAGGGTCTCATGACCCCCTATTGCGACTTTCTGACACGTCAAGTCAATGGGAGAAGCCGGATTCACTTAACAACCGTTTTACTAATTTTATCGACTGCAGCGATTCCCTTAACAAGTGTCGCAGGAATGGTGGTAAAATGAGGCAAAACTCACGAAATGTCTCACTTAAAAACAGAAATTTGGGGCTGAATTGTGTGTGTGTGTGTGTGGGGGGGGGGGTAAGTCGAGAATTACCGGTTACCGCAAGAATCTTCCAGTCTATCTTAAAAATCTATTTCATTGTGATTTAAGCTTTAATGGGTTTATTTGATCAGATCCATGGAAAAAAGTCCTGAAAGAAGAATAATGTATACAGGTGCCCTCGACAGACATCTAGATAACAACCGCAAAAAAGCCTGTGTCCCAAAAACATGGGTTTACCAGTGGGCCTGGGGATCACATAGCCCATCATGTGGTTCGTTTGATTGTTGTCTCCAGGGAGGGGGTTGCTGTTGAGTATTATATTTCGGGTTTTACTTCTGTAAGCTGTCCGAAATCAACCGTGAGTGGAGAGGATGGGTGGACACATAATTTTTTTCAATCGATAAAATACAGATAGTCCTCCACTTACGACTTCAACGGAGCCCAAAAATTTCCATTGCTAAGCAAGGCAGTTGCTAAGCGAGCTGCGCCTCATTCTACAACCATTCTTGCCACCGTTGTTAAGCGAATCACTGAAGTTGTTAATCAGGCATTTGCTAAGTGTTGGAAGCTGGCTGGGAAGGTTACAATGACCCCAGGACTGTGCAACCGTCATATATACATGCCAGTTGCCCAGTGCCCGAATTTGGATCACGTCACCCTGGGGGATGCTGCAACAGTGGTAAGGGTGAAAAACGGCCGTAAGTCGCTTTTTTTCAATGCCGTTGTAACTTGAAATGGTCACTAAATGAATGTAAGTTGAGGACTATCTGTAAGTAAAAAATAACTATACACAAAGCATCCCAAAGGTGCTTTTTCACAAGGCAACTGGACTTTCTTGTTTTTCCTTGAAGACGTTTCGCTTCTCGTCCAAGAAGCTTCTTCAGCTCTGACTGGATGGTGGGGGAATGGAAGGATTTATACTCCTTGCAGACAGCTGGTCCTTTGCCTTCTTTTAGAGAGTCGTGGAGGCCACCTGGAGGTTTGTCTGTGTCCTCAGGGTCACCTGAGTGATGCAAATGGGTGTGGAGCCTTCTTGGAACAGATAAACCCCCAAGTGGCCTCAATGACTAAAAGAAGGCAAATGACCAGCTCTCTGCAAGGAGTATAAATCCTTCCATTCCCCACCCTCCAGTCAGAACCTGAAGAAACTTCTGGGACGAGAAGCGAAACGTCTTCAGAGAAAAACAAGGAAGTCCAGTTGCACCTTTGGGATAACCACGACCTGGATGCCTGAGAATCGCCATAGACGATTCTGTTCTGGGCAAGAGTAGAACTCACTCCTTCATCCCCATCATCCCTGTTTTAAGAAATGCTTTCCAGTTTCCTCAGTTCCTCCTTGCTGTCATGCACCCCTAAGTACCCGGAGCTACGAAACCGCCTCCCGCGCCCAGCCTTTACCGATGAGGCCGTGCACACTGGAGGAGAAATTATTTGCCGGAGGGATGTAGATGCCCAGGAAATCCACGTTGACTGGGTGCCTCTTCCAAACCCGATGGAGCAGGACCATAAAGGTCAGATCCCCGTCTACAGTGAGAGTCACGTTGCTCTCTTTCTTGACCGAGACCAGCAACCTGGGAGAAGGAAACAGCGCTTGAAATCACCTCAGCCTGCCTTCCAGAGAAGACCTGCATATTGCGCAGGTTAAAAGCAGATGCCCTGATTTTACCTCCTCCGAATGAGGCTTCCTGTCTCTGACCAGGAAAGAGAACTGGTGGAAGAACCGTCCTTCAAGGTGATCATCTCAGTGCTGACTTCGACCTTCAAGCCTTTCACTTCAAAATGAAACCCAATCTTGCCAAAGTAGGTGTTGAGTTTATTATTCAAGAACCTCTTGGCGCCAATGAGCTTCCCATTAATTGTAATTCCTGGGAGGAGGAGGAGGAGGAGGAGGAGGAGGAGAAGAACAAGAGGAGGAGGAGGAGAACAAGAGGAGAAGGAGAAGGAGAAGGAGAAGGAGAAGGAGAAGGAGAAGGAGAAGAAGAAGAAGAAGAAGAAGAAGAAGAAGAAGAAGAAGAAGAAGAAGAAGAAGAAGAAGAAGAAGAAGAAGAAGAAGAAGAAGAAGAAGAAGAAGAAGAAGAAGAATGATGATTATTGGCATTTTACCCATCTGTCTGAGTTATGATGCTTATGAACCCCATCCATGGTTACTACTTATGTAACTAGAGCTACATCTCCAAGTCTGAGCCTCAAGAGACTTGAGCACTCTATCTCCAACTCGGAGGCTAGTGGCTTGCATCTCACAGAGATTCTGCTAGCCTTTGATTTGTTTTCAGATTCGGTACTATGATTCAGAAAACCTTTTTTCCCAAGCCCGCTCTTTATGTCTCTCAGTTAAACCATCATCGATCGTGCATTTCTCTTACTGGACTCCACATCTGAAATTAAATTCAGGATGGCCCCTGGTTGAGAATCAATGTTGAAGCAAATGTTCTTCTGTTGCCTTGAGAGGTTGATGATGAAATGGGGGTCACTGTCCACTGGAAACGAAGACAAAGGAGATGCCTCAAAGAATGCAAAACAGCCTTCCTAAATATATTACACGTCTTACACGGGGTATCGGTGGCCACACCCACCAAACGATTTCAGAATGATTGTCCAATCATGTTGGTTTCTGCAAAAGGTCAGCATGATTGGACAATCAATATTCTCCAAAGCACCAGAGGACAGGACAAGAAGATCATTAGCGAGAGAAGCAACCTGGAACTAAGGAGAAATTTCCTGACAGCGAGAGCCATTAATCAATGGAACAGAAGTTGCCTTCAGAAGTTGTGGGTGCTCCATCACTGGAGGCTTTCAAAAAGAGACTGGGCAACCATTTGTCTGAAATGGCATAGACTCTCCTGCTTGAGCAGTGGGTTGGACTAGAAGACCTCTAAAGTCCCTTCCAACCATATTATTCTACATTCTGTGTTCGAAAGGCAAAGACCTGCCTTCCTGGTTAATCCCAGGAATAATAATTTGGGCTCGTATCCACGGACCCAGTTCTTTACACAACTCTTGAAGGAAAAAATTAGGATTCTAGGCTCAAAGATAAATATTTCTACAGTTGTGCAGCTTCTCCAATCATTGGGGTGAGGGAGAAAACAAATAGGGCATGAGAGAGCATGAATAACAAAAAAAAGAAGGAATGGGTGATCAAAACTCGATAAGGCGATATCTGTTACATTTCTGGATGGTTATTTATAGTGATGGAGCACCCACAACTTCCGGGGGGCAAACCGTCCCACTGGTTAATCGTTCTCAGCTGTCAAGAAATGTCTCCTTAGTTCTAGGTTGCTTCTCTCTTTAATGATCTTCCGTCCATTACTTCTTCTCCTGCCCTGAACATAGAAGAAAAAATCATGGAGCTAGAAGGAATCTTGAGGGTCTTCTAGCCCAACCGTCTGCTCAAGGTAGAAGTCCCATATCATCCTGGTCAAATGGTTGTCAAGTCTATTCTTGAAAGCCTCCCGTGATGGGGCACCCTCAGTTTCTGAAGGCAAGCCATTCCACTGATTAATTGTTCTCACTGTCAGGAAATTTCTCCTTTGTTCCAGGTTAGATCTCTCTTTCATGATTTTCTACCCGTTACGTCTTGTCCAGCCTTCAGGTGCTTTGGAGAATAAGTCAGTCCCCTCTTTTCTGTTGTGGGAAGTCAGCCCCTCAGAGAAGAGCTAGGAGGCTAAGAAGACAAAGACCTAAAATCTGCATACCCCACCTGGGACAGGACACGGTAGGATTAACTCACAAAAGGCCAAAGGGCACACCCAAACTCAGGTCAGAATACATGACACAGGAAATAGCCTCAAAACAGGAACAGGAAATAACTCCAAACAAAAGGCTCCAGAGAGTATAAAAATCCACTTCCTACATGTGCTCAGTCCCTTTTTTCACTTCTCTTGCTGCCAGAACCATCTTCCTGTCTGGCTCTCCTCTCCAATAAACTACAATCTTCTTCCCAAAGCAGTTGCCATGTTTATTCCCAGCTTGGATGAACCAGGATAAAGATTTTTCTTCCAACACTGTGACAGCCCCTCACATACTGGAGGACAGCTCCCTCCTAGTTCTTCTCTTTGGCAGGCTAGACATACTTAGATCCCTCAACCGTTCATAGCCTCCACACCTCTTTATCCTCTTTGTGGTCTTCTCTGCACACTTTCTAGGGTCTCAGCATCTTTTTCGCATTGTTGTGACCAGAACTGTATCGGATTCCAAGCATGGCCTCACTAATGCACTACAAAGCGGTATTATCACTTCCATCTTTCTTTTAAAAACTCAAAGTGCATATACAGTATAAGACTCCTTCCTATACAGCGTAAAACATAGAGTGGGTGCAATTTTCTTCTGCCTGAATGTATGCTCTTGCTACTAGCTGGGGTCGTGGGCAAGATGCTGGAGTTACCAGGCATGTATTGCCCTAAAATTAAAGATCCTGTTGGAGAAGAAGGCGATGGATTAAATCTAATGATTTCGTTGGGTTGCAGTTAAATTCTTGTGTAGAGAATAAAAGTTCAGATAAAAACGATACACTTTCATTCCTGGTCATAAAAACTGTCTGGCAATGATGGCTTCATTGAATTTACGGGAGGAGTCCTAGTTGTAATGTTTAGATCGGGGTGTGTGTGTGTGTCCAAATTTGGCAAATTCAAGCCTTGTGGACTTCAACTCCCAGAATTCCCCATCCAGCACGGGAGGGGGGAATTCTGGGAGTTGAAGTCCACAAGTCTTAAAGTTGTCAAAGGTTGGATGCCCCTGGTTTAAACTCCACTTCTGCATCCTTTTACATTATAAAAATCTTTATTTTTCTATAAACATATTTTTTGTAACTTCTGAAAATATGTATATTTTTACGAGCTGTTGGTCTCCCTCTTAATTTGTACTTGCGAGCATTTTCGCTCATTGTGCAACCTTTTCTGGATGGAAAATTACTTTGGGATGTCAGCAGATGAGCAGATTTTGACGTGCGCCTTGTTTGGGAACAAATGAATGGGATTGATTGCTTCACATCTGGGTAAAGGAGACTCAGTCCAACCTTTCTTACCTGCAGATATGGCCGAGGTGGGGCCCCTGACAGCAGCTAAAGGACCCTCTGATTTCGTTGTGGGCTTCGCCCAGGATGGAATGGAGTTGTTGGTCTGTTCTTGGCCAATAACTAAGGACCCTGTTTAGATAAAGGAAGGAGGTAAGTGGAATGAGTGATTAATATCAATCAATCAGAAAAGAACTGGAAGGGGCCTTGGAGGTCTTCTAGTCCAACCCCCTGCTCAAGCAGGAGACCCTGTACCATTTCAGACAAATGGCTGTCCAGTCTCTTCTTAAAAACCTCCAGTGTTGGAGCATTCACCGCTTCTGGAGGCAGGTTGTTCCACTGGTTAATTGTTCTAACTGTCAGGAAGTTTCTCCTTAGTTCTAGGTTGCTTCTCTCCTTGATGAGTTTCCATCCGCTGCTTCTTCTCCTGCCTTCAGGTGCTTTGGAGAATAGCTTGACTCCCTCTTCTTTGGGGCAGCCCCTGAGATATTGGAACCCTGTTATCATGTCACCCCTCTTCCTTCTCTTCATTAAACTGGACATACCCAATTCCAGCAACCGTTCTTTATATGTTTTAGCCTCCAGTCCCCTAATCATCTTGGTTGCTCTTCTCTGCAATCTTTCTAGAGTCTCGACATCTTTTTTGTAATGTGGTGACCAAAACTGGATGCACAATAGAACGTGTGGGCTAGAAGTTATGTTGGATCTGAGTCAATGGAGTAAACCCTTTGAGGTAGCCCCGACAAGATGCGCAACCCGTGAGTACTAGCACAATCTCTATTGTAAGGTTTACAGAATCTTGAAAGCCTGAACGTGCTTCCCTTACCCCTTGCCTTTACTTTCCAGAAAACTAGTGTACAGAGAGCCCTCGACTTACAACGGTTCATTTAGTGACCAGTTAAAGTTACAAGGGCACTGAAAAAAACGACTCACGGCCATTTTTCACAAACAGGGAGAAGCCCCCCCCGTTTTTCCTTCTTCAGTTTTATCCCTCCCTCATTTACGGGCCAAATGCCAGGCGTGGAAAAAAAATGATGAATTACAGATTCCTCTGGGAGAAAGCTGGATTACGCAGACTTGCCAAGGTGACTGATGTCTATTTATAATATGGTAGCCAGTCCCCGGCTCCACTTGACGGCTTTTTCTTAAATATGCCAACTAATCTCTTCACTCGGCTGCCGTTGGCATCGTTCCAAACTACTCTCATAGTTACAGAAAATATACTGTATATTTAAAGAAGGCCCCGGGGGTTGAGAAAAGGACCAGCTGGGTGGCCTATATAAAAAAGGGTGTGTGTGTGGGGGGGGGGAAACAGCCACAAAGCTGAAGTGGTGCTCAAATCTTGATTCCCAATACAGGTGGTCCTCGACGTACGACTACAATTGAGCCCCCAACTCTCTGTTTGTTAAGCAAGACAGTTCTTAAGTGAGTTTTGCCTCATTTTACGACCTTTTGATTAAATGAATCGCTGCAGTTACAAAGTGAGTAACGCTGTTGTGAAGTGAATCTGGCTTCCCCCACTGACTTTGCTTGTCGGGGGGTGGGGGTGGCAAAAGGTGGTCACCTATGCCCGGGACGCGGCGACCGTCGTAAATATGAATCAATGGCCAAGTGTCTGAATTTTGATCACGTGACCATGGGGAGGCTGCAAGTGTGAACAGCAATCATAAGTCCCTTTTTTTCCCAGTTGCCGTTGTGACTTTGAACAGCCACTGAACGGATGCTTGTAAGCCAAGGACAACCTCTAATTAATATAAGACTGTTCAGAAGTTTGAAATGTTGGGCTCAATTGTGGTTGTAAAGTTGAGGACTGCCTGTATACAAGATCCAACAGGAGACACGCGTACACACCGGCCCTCTATTCAACCACAACTCACAAGGAGGAGGATTAACAAAAGGCCGCTTTGTTATTGTGCGTGTTATTGTGCGTCATAAGTGGGCCTTGGCTTACGTACTTATAAGGGTCCTGCTTAATTTATTATTCCTTTGCCTTTTCCTAACCAGAGCAGAGTCAGTGAGAAGCAGCTTAACGCTTGTCTTGTAAGCATGCCTTACCCTTACAGTACATAAAATCATTAATTATTGTAATAATTAGCCCAATGAAAAGTGTGTGTGTGTGGAGGGCTACTTGTGAGTGTAGAGGGCCCTGGAGAGAGTTTCCCTCGTATGGGTCAGTGATGTGAATAAGCAGTAGGGAAACATAAGTCTAAGAAGGAATTAGAATAATACTTGGAGTCTAGTGGTTAAAGTGGTTAAAGCCCCAGGAGACTGTGAGTTCTAGTTCCACTTTACGGATGAAAGCCGACTGGGAGGACTTTGGGCCAGTCTCTAGGAGACTGTGAAGTCTACAGTAGTCCCACCTTAGACGTAGACATGAAAGCAGGCTAGGTGACTTTGGGTCAATCACCAGGAGAGGGTGAGTTCTAGTCTCACTTTTAGGTATGAAAGCCACCCGGGTGACTTTGGGCCAGGAGACAGCGAGTTCTAGTCCTGCCTTAGGCATGAAAGCCAGCTGGGTGACTTTGGGCTAATCACCAGGTGACTGTGAGTTCTAGTGTTGCCTTAGTCAGGAAAGCTGGCTTTGGGCCAGTCGCACTCTCTCAAGCCAACCCACCTCACAGGGTGGTTGTGTGGAAAATAGCTGGGGAGGAGCATTAGTATGTTCACCATCCAGAAAATACTCCTGTCAGGACTGGCGGGGTTCCGGTTTACAGATGCATTACTGACAAAACTGACAGGGCAAGCTACTGCATATAAATAGGCAGCAAAGCTCATGTTGCCTCATGCTGATGATGTAATGAAATGTCTGCAAGCCAACACACCAAGCTCAGCCAGCACCTAGGATCCCACAGTCCTCCTCCTCCTGCTCCTCCTCTCTGCAAACCCCACTCCCTTCTAGAACTGATGATGTTACCTAGTTGGGTAATGAAAGGTCTGCAAACAAACAACCAAGCTCAGAGAGCACCCAGGACCCCACGGGTCTCTTGGTTCCTGGATTAACCAATATTATGTTCTCATGAGCCACACGCTAATCAAAGCAGGCTAGGCTCACCCCTCCTGGAAAGCCAGAAAAGCCTAAGTTAGTGGGGGGGTTAAGCCTGATCAAAATTAATATTTTGGGTCAATACAGTCAGTGGGTCTCTCCCTGAGCTGATGAACTGTGTGGAGAGAACCCCAGCAACGAACAAGATGAGAAGATGGCTGGAGCTTCCTTTACCTGGATATACCGTTGCTGCAGTGGGACCCCTAAGTGCCGGTTGTGGGTCTTTGGAGCCGGGCCGAGCCAAAGCAGGGACGGGCTTGGGCTGTCCAATGCTTAGAGCACCTGTTTCCGGGGGGGGGGGGAGAGAAAAGACATTCATTGTAATGAACTCCAACTGCTTCCATCCATGTCACATCTGGACAGGAAGAGGCGGAAGGTCACCTGGACAACAGGCCCTCTTGCGGTCCTGCGGGGAGTCGGCCAGCATTAGCTCCTCCCCATCTGGGTTCTCAATGAGCATAGCTGTGTAGGGGGTGACGATGTGATGATCCAGCGACATCTGCAAGATGGCCTTGGTGATGTTTCTTTTCAAGGAGGCGGTGGGAGCCACGTTCCTGGGCAACGTCAAAAAACAAAGGCGAAGGCTAAACCCAAACGCAGAAGATTGGACCGATAAAAGAGAGCATTCGTAGCTCGGGATTGTTGACCTGTGGGGTCCTGGGTGCTCTCCGAGCTTGGTTGCTTTGTAAGTCTTCCCTTCTTACCTTTCAGCCATGAGTTGGTTGACGGTCAGGTAGGCCCACAGCTTTTCCGTGAATTTGGGATCAGCGTGTTTATTCTTGTTCAGGAAGTCATCCAATCCCTCAACATCTGCCAGAATCTCCAAGATTAGCTGTGCATTGGACTGATGGAAAAACAAAAACCAGCAGAGAAATGACCCACGTGTAAGCTAGCAGAGCCAACCTCAATATTTTGGGCTTCTCACGATCTCCTCCTAAAAGGGTTACAGGGAGTCTTCGACTTACGACCACAATTGAGCCCCCAAAATTCCTGTCGCAAAGCAAGACACTTGCGAAGTGAGTTTCGTCCCGTTTTACAATCTTTCTCGCTACGGTGAGTCACTGCAGTTGTTAAGTTAGTAACACGGCGGTTAAGTGAATCTGGCTTCCCCGTTGACTTTGCTTGTCAGAAGGTCGCAAAAGGGGATCACGTGACCCCAGGATACTGCAACCGTCATAGATACATGCCAGTTGCCAAGCCTCTGGATTAGGATCACGTGACTTGGGGATGCTGCAATGGTCATAAGTGTGAAAAATGGTCATGAGTCACTTTGTTCAGTGTCATTGTGTAGCGGAGTTGGGGTGAGAATGGGGCAGGAAGATGAGAAGCTCCGGCAGCTGCCATGGGTCTGGCGGCGGGGCGGGGCTCAGAGGAGGGAAGAAAAAGGAGGAGGAAGCCGATAGAAGGGAGGAAGAGAGAAGGCTTGGTGGAGCTTGCCGTTCTGAGCCAGCTGATCGAAGAGAGAGTAAGAAGCTGGGGTTTTCTCATTTGCTTTTTCTGCTTCGTTAACAGGCAAGCCAGACAAAAGGGGGAGGGATAGTGAGAGTAGTTGCTGGAGCTGTTTGCTTGAAGCAGGCCAGGCAGGGAGAGATAGAGGGTGAGAGTAGTTGCTGGAGCTGTTTGCTGGAAGCAGGCCAGGCAGAGAGAGAGAGAGAGAGAGCGAGCGAGAAAGAGAGAGAGAGAGAGAGAGGATGAGAGAGAGGAGAGAGAGAGAGAGAAGAGAAGCTGCCGGAGCTATTTGCTTGAAGCAGGCTAGGTAGAGAGAGAGAGAGAGAGAGAGAGAGGGTGAGAGTAGCTGGTTGGAGCCGTTTGTTTGAAGCAGGCCAGGCAGAGAGAGAGTGAGTGAGGGGTGGGGAAAGGTGAAGTTTTATTGTTTCTTTCTCTTTCGTTGCAGGCAGGCCAGATGAAGAGAGGGAGAGAGGGTAGTTTGAGGAATTTTAATTCCTTTCCCTTGTTGGAGTAAGCTAGGCAGAGGGAGAGTTAGGAAAGAGTTTGACATACGGAGGTAAGGGGTTTTTGTTTTATAGGATCAGCTGGGGGAGATAAAAAGGGATTACGTGGAGTGAGGTCAGAGAGGGACGAGGAGAGTGGACAAGGAAGGCCTCTGCCAGCGCCAGAGATTGACTGCCATCGTTTTAGGCAAGTTGTTGTCATCAAAGACTGATTAACCTTGTTCTGGGCAAGTTGTTGCCACCAGAGATTGGCTACCATTGTTTTAGGCAAGTTGCTGTCACCAGAGACTGACCGCCATTGTTTTAGGCAAAGTTGTTGTCGCCAGAGGTTGACTGCCATCATTCTGAGCAGGTTGCTGCTACTAGAGACGGACTACCATTGTCTTATGCCAGCTGCTGTTATCAGGAATTGACTACTATCTTCCCTGTAAGTTCTTATCGCCTGAGATCAACCACCATCATCCCACGTGAGGCACCGTCGAGAGAGAGCGACCATCACCGCCCCATGTGCGTGGCTGCCGATCGTGACTGAATACCACCGTGTTACGTGCCGTTAGGCAGAGGCGCCAACGTGAGAGACCTCCTTGGGCTGGTGGCCACTTGGAGGGGAGGTCAGGAGGGCCCGGACTTAAGCAGTCCCTACGGGGGTGGCGCTACAATTGTAACTTTGAACTGTCACTAAATAAATGATTGTAAGTTGAGGATTACCTGTGCTGTACTTTCTCAGGTTTTCCTGGAATCCCTCATCCAAGTTCTAACCTTACTTAACATTTCATGATTAGCCAAGATAAATTTTTGCTGTCACTTAAGTTGGTTCTCTGTAGCCAGAGGGAAAATATCAGCTTTGGAGAAGGACATACAGTCTCCTGCAGTCTGGAAGACTCGTGATTTCTCTATAAAAGTTTGAGAAAACCCCTACAATTTCACAAACTCGTCATGTTCAGATACTATCAAGGTGGACTTACTGCTGTGGCTGTTATCACACTCTGTAAATGCTGCACATTTTCAGTGTCGACTTTTCCCGATACCACAATCTCTGACCCTCCAAAATAGTTCTGGAAGGTGCTCTGGGTTACATCGGACACGACTCCTTCGGGATAGTTGAACTCCAGCTTTTTGAGAAGTGGGGTGGAAACCTGGTTGTAGAATTTCTGCAAATTCAGGGGGGGGAAAAAACCCATAGACATTAGAAGTTTACTTCTGAAAGACTCTTGTTCCTGATTTGTGATATACAGGCAGTCCTTGACTTACAACCACAATGGAGCCAAAAATTTCCATTGCTAAGTGAGACAGTTGTTAAGTGACTTTTGCTCCATTTTATGACCTTTCTTGCCACAGTTGTTAAGTGAATCACTGTAGTTGTTAAGTTAGTAACAAGATTCTTAAGTGAATCCGGCTTCCCCCATTGAATTTGCTTGTCGGAAGGTCGCAAAAGGGGATCACGTGACCCCGGGACACTGCAACCGTCATAAATATGAGTCAGTGGCCAAGCGTCTGAATTTTGATCACGTGACCATGGGGATGCTGCGACAGTCATAAGGGTGAAAAATGGTCATAAGTCTGTTTTTTAAGTGCTGTATTAACTTTGAACGGTCACTAAATGAACTGTTGTAAGTCGAGGACTACTTCTATAACCCCCATTGAGCACAGGCGTAAAGGACACAGATAATATCCCGTTTCCTAAGGATCATAATCCATTCACAATAAAAACAGAGGGGGGGAAAAGTAGAGCACGTTTGGAAGAGTGGTTTAGGTACTGCCTAGAAACCAGGAGACCGTGAGTTCTAGCCCACCTTAAGCATGAAAACTGGCTGGGTGGCTTTGAGCCAATTATCAGAAGATGGTGAATTCTAGTCCTGCCTTAGGCATGAAAGCTGACTGGGTGACTTTGGGCCAATCACCAAGAGATGGTGAGTTCTAGTTGCATCTTAAGCATGAAAGTTGGCTGGGTGATTTGGGGTCAATTACCAGGAGATGGTGAGTTCTAGTCCTACCTTAGGCATGAAACCGATTTAGGGTCTTTAGGCCAATCACTAGGAGATGGTGAGATCTAGTTGCGTCTTAAGCATGTAAGCTGGCGAGGTGACTTTGGGCCCTTTACCAGGAGACGGTGAATTCTAGTTTCACCTTAACCATGAAAGCCAGCTGGGTAACTTTGGGCCATTCACCAGGATACACCATAAATAGTGTATATGTCTTGGTGCAGGGGGAGAATGTCTTCAAGCAGAAATAATTTTGTTCAGAGGTTAATAAAAAGGCCTTCTCTATCAGAAGTCCCAGAACCCTTCAGTCATTAACTTTACAGATTTTGTTGGCACAGCCTAAATGAATTAGGTCAAAATATAAAAGGTAGCCACCATTTGATCTGGTGTTAAATTGGTGACCTAGAACTGTAATGGAGGAAGCCATCAAGGCATTGAGGTACAGCAAATGGTATTTTGAACTGAGAAATAGCATAGTTTATGTTTATTAAAGTCTGTCAAAGGTCAGAATAACCTGTTAGGTTAGGACCTCTCCTCCTCCCTTCCTTTACTTCACCAAGGATGATGGAAAAGTCACCTTCATTTGGGAAGAGGTCTCTTGATTCCCAAAGATCCGTTGTGCGGCTCCATTGTTTTCAGTCGCCAACCTCTTCAGAAAATCATAGTCCACATCAAAGCCGATTCCAAGACAGAACAAAGAGAGGTCATCCTGGATATGCTTCTTCACGTTTTTCTGAATGGTTGGCAGCTTTAGTTCTCCTGATATGAAGAAAAAAGACAAAAATCAGGACATCCTTTCAGGATTGTCCTCTTAAAGCAGGGGTGTCCAACCTTGGCAACATTAAGACTTGTGGACTTCAACTCCCGGAATTCCCCAGCCAACAATGCTGAATGTCCAGCTCTTACCGACAGTTGGGTCTCCGTCTGAAACCAATATTATCATGGAGACAGAACTTGGATCTAGCATCCCCAAAGCGTTGGCTTCATTTAAAATAAAGATGGCCCGGAGAAGGGCATCGTTGATGTTGGTTCCTGTTAAAAATTAAAAAGGTGACAATTTTTTTTAAAAAAATCATATTATTGTACTTCCATTGTTTATTTTTAATGCATGAAGCCAGAGAAAGAAGGAGAGGAGGAGGAGGAGGAGGAGAGGAAGGGGAGGGAGAGGGGGAGGCTAAGAGTAAGAGTAAGGGGAAGGGGAAGGGGAAGGGGAAGAAGAAGAAGAAGAAGAAGAAGAAGAAGAAGAAGAAGAAGAAGAAGAAGAAGAAGAAGAAGAAGAAGAAGAAGAAGAAGAAGAAGAAGAAGAAGAAGAAGAAGAAGAAGAAGAAGAGCAAGAGGAGGAGGAGGAGGAGGAGGAAGAAGAGGAAAGAAGACAGAAGAAAGAAGACAGAAGAAAGAAGACAGAAGAAAGAAGACAGAAGAAAGAAGAATTAGAAGAATTAGAAGAATTAGAAGAATTAGAATAATAATAATAATAATAATAATGAGAAGAAGAAGAAGAAGAAGAAGGAGGAGGAGGAGGAGGAGGAGGAGGAGGAGGAGGAGAAGGAGAAGGAGGAGGAGAAGAAGAAGGAGGAGGAGAAGAAGGAGGAGAAGAAGAAGAAGAGGAAGAGGAAGAGGAAGAGGAAGAAGAAGAAGAGGAGGAGGAGGAGGAAGAAGAGGAAGAAGAGGAAAGAAGAAAGAAGAAAGAAGAAGAAAGAAGAAGAAGAAGAGCAAGAGGAGGAGGAGGAGGAAGAAGAGGAAAGAAGACAGAAGAAAGAAGAATTAGAAGAATTAGAAGAATTAGAAGAATTAGAAGAATTAGAAGAATTAGAAGAATTAGAAGAATTAGAAGAATTAGAAGAATAGAAGAAGAAGAGAGGAGAGAGAGAAGAGAAGAGGAAGAGGAAGAAGAAGAAGAAGAAGAAGAAGAGAAGAAGAAGAAGAAGAGAAGAAGAAGAAGAAGAAGAAGAAGAAGAAGAAGAAGAAGAAGAAGAAGAAGAAGAAGAAGAAGAAGAAGAAGAAGAAGAAGAAGAAGAAGAAGAAGAAGAAGAAGAAGAAGAAGAGCAGCAGCTTAGTAGGATAGATGGTCCTAGTCATCTGGGGCAATACAGACTTACAGGCCCAGTTCTGAGCAAATAATATGATTGGGGTCAATAATTTCTCCGCAAAGTCTCAATCTTTTCAGTGACCACATTCTCCAGGCTTCTTTGAGGAAAGCCAGGAGAGGTTAATACAAAAGCGACTGAAGTCTTATTAATTCCGGGAAGCCTTGCGTCCCCAAAGTTGCGTACACTTTCCAAACACAGGGCTTCCTTTTTTTATAAACCCTTACATTTCCTCGGGGGTCTCTCGCTCACCTCCATTGGGGTGGATTCCCTCAACGTACTTCGTGGCTGCATCTATCTGGATTTTGGAGGCTTGGACCAAATTCTCTCTCCAGCAACGGACATTGTGGTTGAAGTCCAGGACAGAAAACTGGTCATCGGATCGGAGGTCACTCAGGATGGTCTTCATAGCTTCCACAGTCTGAAACGTCAGATAAAATCAGATTGAAAATTTGATAAACGTTTGCCCCTCACAGTCTGCCTCATTGGAAACATGGCTACTTTTATGATCCCTTGTAAAATGTCAGCTATATGTGCGAAAATGGGGGGGGGGATCTGAAATAGCCACAATGGAGGAATGATTGATGAAGATGACCTCCATATTTAGCCCATATTGAGCATTTCACAAAACATATTTAATCAATCCTTCGCCTCCTTCCCTACTACAGATAGTTTTTGACTTACAACAGTTCATTTAGTGGCCATTCAAAGTTATAACAGCCCTGAAAAAAGTGACTTAGCACCATTTTCCACACTTACAACCATTGCAACATGCATACCCGTAGTAATGTGATCAAAATTTGAACTGACTCATATTTATGACGGTCACAGTGTCCTGTGATCCCCTTTTGCAACATTCTGACAAGCAAAGTCCATGGGGAGACCAGATTCACTTAACAACCATGTTACTAGCTTAACTGCAGTGATTCATTTAACTGCGGCAAGAAAGGTCGTAAAATGGGGCGAAACTCACTTAGCAACTGTTTCACTTAGCAACAAAAATTTTGGGCTCAATTGTGCTCATAAGTCAAGGACTACCTGTATAAGTTGGGGGAGATTTCTTAGGGTGTGTCCTAAAGCTGAACTACACCTCCAATGATATTGTCCAGCCCTGGGCAAGACCAGGGTATCCCCTGCCCTTTTTCCTACCCAGGTCTTTCTTAATGTGTTCACACAACATATTTCATTAGGGCAGATAAAGACTTAGTATCGGTTAAATCCATTATGACATCACAATTATAATCCACCTAAATGTGATGATATACTTGCATCAAGGCATCTGATGCAGATATGGTTACCTCATTTGTGTGGTGGCATCACACAATGGTATCTTCATTTGACCCCTTCCACAGATGCCTAAACTAGTGACTCCATTCACAAAACATGCTAAACCTGAGCTGGGATCTTCATAGCTGTGAGAACCCAGCCCATTTGGGCAGCCCAGGACTCCAGATATAGTGCACACCCAGGAAATCAATCATTCCCGCATAGTTTGTGAAATAAGACACATTTTCTCTCGATCCATTCATTGAAAGAGAGAGAGAGACTTGGCCCGCGGTAGTAATTTTCTAGGTGGGGAACTACGGTCCTTTTATGACTTCTGGACTTCAACTCCCAGAATTCCTGAGCCAGTATAGAGACCTCCACTAGATGACCTCCAAGGTCCCTCCCAACCCTGTTATTCTGGAGCACGGAAGGAAAGAAGGAAGGAAAGAAGGAAGGAAAAGAGAAAGGGAGAGAGGAAGGAAGGAAGGAAGGAAGGAAGGAAGGAAGGAAGGAAGGAAGGAAGGAAGGAAGGAACGCTCAGGAATTCTGGGAGTTGAAGTCCACAAGTCATAAAAAGGGCCACAGTTTCCCAATCTTAATCTAGACTTTACATGCAGGAATTTCAACTCTTCTTGGGACTTTGCATTCACCTGTTTCATTTTTATTCCCCACATAGAGCCACTGACATCAATGACAAACAGGATATTTTTTGGCAGAGGATCCAAGTCATCCGGAGCGAAGTAGTGGACAAAATACCCATTGAAGACCTGGAAAACAAGGTTAGAAGGACAGGGTTCTTACCAATGGATTTCTAAAAGAACCCTAAAACTAGAGGTTTCCTGCGGAGAGGAATCCTTTGCATATGTCTGTATGTAGGTTTCCTCCCTCCCTCCCTCCCTCCCTCCCAATAACAGAGTTGAAAGGGACCTTGGAGGTCTTCTAGCCCAACCCCCTGCTCAAGCATTTTATCTTGATCTATTCATCCACAGACAGATACTGCTCTACCATTTCAGACAAATGGCTGTCCAGTCTCTTCTTAAAAACTTCCAGTGTTGGAGCATTCACAGCTTCTGGAGGCAAGCAGTTCCACTGGTTAATTATCCTCACTGTCAGGAAATTTCTCCTTAGTTCCAGGTTGCTTCTCTCCTTGATTAGTTTCCATCCGTTGCTTCTTGTCCTGCCTCCAGGTGCTTTGGAGAATAGGTTGAACCCCTCTTCTCTGTGAGAGCCCCTCAAATATTGGAACACTGCTGTCATGTCAACCTCAGTACTTCTTTTCCTTAAACTACACATACCCAATTCTTGCAACTCTTTCTTTCTTTCTTTCTTTCTTTCTCTTTCTTTCTTTCTTTCTTTCTTTCTTTCTTTCTTTCTTTCTTTCTTTCTTTCTTTCTTTCTTTCTTTCTTTCTTTCTTTCTTTCTTTCTTTCTTTCTCTTTTTCTTTCTTTCTTTCTTTCTTTCTTTCTTTCTTTCTTTCTTTCTTTCTTTCTTTCTTTCTTTCTTTCTTTCTTTCTTTCTTTCTCCCTTTCTTCCCTCCTTCCCTCCCTCCCTCCCTCCCTGTGAATGACTTCTTGAAAAAGCTTTCTCAGAATGGTAGCAGGGGAATGGCTCTTAAAATGTCATCATTTGCTTGTTACACAAATTATGGGCACTCTCCCCTAGATCTTGAGTCTCTTGGCCTATTCCTGGTGCAGATCTGGCTTGATCTTCCCCCATTCCAAGCACTCAAGACTTTTAGCCAAGTACCTCCAGCTCTCCAGCTTTCGTATCCCTGTTGACATCATAGGTCACCACCAGATTGCCGTCCACAGCTGTGGTGGTACAATTGGAGCACTTTCGTTGCTGGGCTAAGGTTGGTTTGAAGGACACGTGTGCCTTAAAGTGCAAAAAAAAATAATAACAGATAAAGTGAGATACAGATCTAAAGGCACCTTAGTTTAGGGGACTGTTCTATATTAGTTACAAGCAACGTTTGAATGTTAAATCAGCATTCCGCAAACTATTTTCAATGATCTCACCCTTCCTGCTCCTGATGTCTACCTATAGGGTTTCCTGCCTGAGCAGGGGGTTGGACTAGATGACCTCCAAGGTCCCTTCCAACTTTATTATTATTATTATTATTATTATTATTATTATTATTATTATTATTATTATTATTATTATTATTATTATTATTATTATTATTATTATTATTATTATTATTATTATTATTGTAACGTTATTGATTTATGCAGATGTTTACTGCGCCTTTCATTTATCCTTCCAGCTCAATGCAATGCAAAGCCGTCATGTATGCAGATAGTCCTCAACCACAATTGAGACCAGACCAGAATTACCGCTAAGTAAGACAGTAGTTAAATGACTTGCACCTGATTTTATGACTGTTTTTGCCATGCTGTTAAGCAAATCTTTGCAGTGGTTAAGCAAATCTTGCGGCTATTAAGCAAATCCAGCTTTTGCCATTGATCCTTGGCGGTGCAGTGGTTAGAAGGCAGTATTGCAGGCTAATTCTGCCCACTGCCAGCAGTTCGATCCTGACCGGCTCAAGGTTGACTCAGCCTTCCATCCTCCCGAGGTCGGTAAAATGAGGACCCAGATGGTTGGGGGCAAATATGCTGACTCTGTAAACCACTGTAAAGCACTACGAAGCGGTATATAAGTCTTAAGTGCTAAGTGTTATTGCTGTTGACTTTGTTTGTTGCAAACCAGCTGGGAAGGTGACAAATGGTGATCACAAGACCATGGAATGCTGCAGCCATCATAAATGCACACCAGTTGCCAAGCTCCCAAATTTTGATCAGGTGACAGTGAGGATGCAGTGATTTAAACTGCCCAGAGCTGTGGGGGAGGTTTTTCAAACTCTAACTCTTGGGAGACTGCAACAGAAAGGTAACTTGGGCCCTGATTGGATCTCCATTGTCTATTTAAACTGCCCAGAGCTGTGGTGAGGTTTTTCAAACTATAACTACTTGGGGAGAATGCAAAGAAAGGTACCTTGGTGCCCTGTTGGATCTCCATTGTCTATTTAAACTGCCCAGAGGCGTGGTGGAGGTTTTCAACTCGAACTCTTGGGAGGGACTGCAACAGAAAGGTAAACTTGGGGACGTTTGGAATCTACATTGTCTATTGAAACGACCCAGAGTGTGGGGGAGGTTTTTAAACTCTAACTCTGGGAGACTGCAACAGAAAGGTAACTTGGGCCCTGTTGGATTCCATTGTCTATTTTAAAACTGCCAGAGCTGTGGGGGAGGTTTTTCAAACTATAAACTGTGGGAGACTGCAACAGAAAGGTAACTTGGGCCCTGATTGGATCTCCATTGTCTATTTAAACTGCCCAGAGCTGTTGGGGAGGTTTTTCAAACTCTAACCCTTGGGAGACTGCAGCAGAAAGGTAACTTGGGCCCTGATTGGATCTCCATTGTCTATTTAAACTGCCCAGAGCTGTTGGGGAGGTTTTTCAAACTCTAACCCTTGGGAGACTGCAACAGAAAGGTAACTTGGGCCCTGATTGGATCTCCATTGTCTAGTTAAACTGCCCAGAGCTGTTGGGGAGGTTTTTCAAACTCTAACCCTTGGGAGACTGCAACAGAAAGGTAACTTGGGCCCTGATTGGATCTCCATTGTCTATGTAAACTGCCCAGAGCTGTTGGGGAGGTTTTTCAAACTCTAACCCTTGGGAGACTGCAACAGAAAGGTAACTTGGGCCCTGATTGGATCTCCATTGTCTATTTAAACTGCCCAGAGCAGTTGGGGAGGGTTTTCAAACTCTAAC